>CM067374.1:56311356-56501356 GCA_034401795.1 Chaetoderma sp. LZ-2023a | reverse complement strand
GCCCATATTCGAGCAGAGAAACATAACGTTAAGTATGCGAGTGTCTTTATCATGATAGATGGACATCGTTATCCATCACATTAACGTTTTAAGGGCATGTAGGCCGCTTAACAGCATCCCATGGTCGGAATTCCTCTCCTCAACTTCAAGTTCAGAAATGTCCAGCCGTAGAGTATGAAGGGGTTGCTAAGCCTGATGAGAAAAACAGCAATCTATATACATTGTTTAACTATATAAACAAAGCTTTCTCTGATGAGGTCCATCGGATGATCCATGAAAAATATATCAGAAATATCAACACACCAATTACAACACCTAACTTGAGAGTAGTCAACATGATTCAGGAACGAATCTCAGATAAAGCACTCGTGAATGGTGGGGCGTTGCTAGGTAACTCTATGGTTCGCGTACATCATAAATTCGATGAAGCTGGAGAGCCTATATGTAAATACTATGATAAATTCAACAATAATGAGCAGATAACTGTGACTGATGAGAATATACATCTAGTCTGCACATCCGAGTCGATACACTTCGGGATTATTGATGGTTCTGCAGTTGTACTTTCAAGTATGGGAATCAGTTTACCAATGAAAATTCTGGTAGACATCATTGAATGTCCTCCTAAAAGAAAAGCGTACGACATAGCTGACTTTTATTAAGTCCTCTCTAAAAATAGATACAGCCTAAAAAACTGTCTTAGTTCTGCCATTGCCATTGCTGTCAGTGGATAGCGTCCTAACTTGACACCTGGTGGGGTTTTTCGGCCGAGTAACTCGTCTACTACTATTGTAAATGATAGGTCAGGAGAAGCTCTCCAGAACTCAAGTGATTTATCTGCATAGTCACCCAGATCCTGGGCACTTTTTCCTGCTGTGCCGCACAGCCTACACCATGCATATAACTCTTCAGGATAACCCATGATTGAGAATTGATTACCTCTACAGTTGCGTTTCTCTTATAGGCCACCATCTGGTCATGGTATAGTCTAGAATCCCTAGTATATAACTACTTTAGTTGTATGCCTGTGATCAACCACATTACATACAGGCGTGATAACGTTGCAGCAAACAAAACTAAAAAAACTTAAAAAAACTATAAAACTCCCTGACCCCACATCTCCGGGAAACCCCCCGCAGTATCGCTGGCCCCTGGCCGGCCTATCTCTCTTCTCAATTTCTGCAGGGTTTTTTACTGCTTACCCTGCAGTGGGGTGGGAGCTCCCTCGTTGCTCCTATTGTGTGTGTGTGTGTGTGTGTGTGTGTGTGTGTGTGTGTATGTCTGTCTGTCTGTCTGTCTGTCATTACACCCCTACACTAGTGCATACCGTTTCGAACTTGGTATCATCTAGCTGAGGTCTTTTGCGAGATTTGAACCATGGGGTTTTTTTTATCAGAATTCAGCACTGTTATCAATTGAGCCAACGGGGAACCGATAATTAGATTACAAATAATGATAATTATCTTTTATGAATTGTTGTGCAATAATAGCAAACAGATCAATTGGACTGATAACACATTGATAACTACAAAATTATTGGCAACAGTCTATAATATATGTATACTTACTGACGGTAATCTGTAGGCGTATTCCCTCTGCCCTGTGAAACCGTGAATTCGTGAATAATGCATCCGAGATAGTTAATTTGTTATATCATATGTTGAATTACACTTTAAAATCGCAGGTTCAATTATCGCCATTAAACTGACACTACTGTTACAAAGATATATATATATATATATATATATATATATATATATATATATACACCTGTGCAAAAGTTAAGCACCACCCTATTTTTACGCACATGCGAGGGTATATTCATGTGCTATGAAGAAAGCAATAGCATAAACATTTATGTACCCATCCATCTTAGTGCAAGAGGTAATAATGCAACTAGAGGAATGCTGATTATGATGGTAGGGAAACACTGTATGTTTTTGTTTGAACTTGAAAACGAGGCCTGAATATGGTTACGTTGACACAACTGACAACTATTGCCCTACAGTCGACACACGTGGCTAGATTGTCATTAATGGTGTCTGAAAACGATGTTTAACATCTGTGCACGAGCTTGAGACTGTCATTATTAATACCGGGTATATCCACCTTGTGTCTGGATGACGGCCTGGACACGACATCTCATGCTGGTCACCAACCGACTGATACGCCATTGTGGTATTCGTTGCCATTCAAGATGGAGTGCGTCTGTTAATTCCTGTAGGTTCTGCACAGGAGGATCCCTCCTTCTCACCATGTTTCCCAGAATGTCCCAGATATGCTCAATAGGGTTCATGTCAGGGCTCCTTGCTGGCCATGGTAGGGTTTCGATGGCATTCTGGCGGAGGTATTCATGCACAGCTCTAGCACGATGTGGTCGGGCGTTGTCATCCATGAATATAGGGTGGGTTCCAGGTACATGATTTCCAAAATGAGGGACCACAACTCTATCCAGTATGGAATCTTGATATCTTTGTCCATTTAGTGTTCCAGGTACAGTCAACAGATCCAGCTTACAATCAAATGAGATGCACCCCCATATCATAACAGAACCTCCACCAAATGGAACTTCTTCCATGATGTTACGTTGGTCGTACGCCGTGCGTCTGGACCTCCATACACGAGTTCGACCATCTGTGGCATGAAGCAGGAACCGACATTCATCGTCTCCAGGATCTCATGTTCCAGTGTCTTCTTTCATTGCACCACCTCAGACGCTCCTCTTTGTGGTGTGCAGTGAGGAGAGGACGTCTGACAGGTCTCCTAGCTTTCATGCCAGCAGCATACAGTCTCCTTTTGACGGTAGACATTGACACTCTATTGCACGTTTCCCATTGCTGGCTGAGCACTCTGCTGTTGGTGAATGGAGATCTCCTAACAAGGCGTACTAGGGCTCGATCATCACGGGCAGTAGTCTTCTTCGGTCTTCCAGATCTAGGCCTGTCCTTCACCTCGTTAGTTTGCCCATGTTTTGCAATCAAACGACTGATTACAGTATGGTTAATGTTCAGCTGTCTGCCAATCTCTCTGCATGACATACCAGTGGTATGCATGCCTATGATTTGCCATTTCACACGATCACTTAACCTTCGTCTTGCCATAGCGGTTCACAATCAAGAGCTAATTCTCTCTGTACAAATAAACCACGGTCATGAACACAAAATTCCTAATCTTGTCGCCTAAATCTGTATGTAATGTTCTACACCTCAAACTGGACTTTTACATAACTGAACACGTGTGCTGTTTCCCGCCATGCACGGACATCAAGCGGCGTGAAGTCATGCATGCATGTGCATTTCGTACTTGGAATTATGTCAGCTAATGCGGGGACAAAAAGTATGGCAGCCTAGTTGTACCATCATGTTTCTACGTTCTATTGTTTTTGCTGGTGCTTAACTTTTGCACAGGTGTATATATATATATATATATATATATATATATATATATATATATATATATATATATATATATATATATATATATATATATATAACAGCCGATGTGTATGTACATATTACAATATTCTAGATAACCGGTTATCAGCTAAATCCAGGTCATTTTTATAAATATACACATAGCCCAGATAGCTAATGCGCTGCTTTGTTTATATGTTGAATTACACTTGAAAATCGCTGGTTCAAATCTTGCTGTGTTATTAGTGAAATAATATTCCCAATCAAGTAAAAATTAATACTATCGTCATAAAACACCTACAGACGACAATACTGCTACAAATGATATATAGACCTAGCCGATATACATGTGTACAGATTTTTCCTTAGGATATTCATATCATAGACAACGCATAACAGGTTATCAGCTAAATCTAGGTTGTTTTTGTGTAATGCAAAGATAGTTAATGCATTGGCTTATATGTCGAATTACACTTAAAATCGCTGGTTCGAATCTCGCCATGTGTTGTTATTGCAGATAGTAGAGCACGCTGGACAACTTTATGATTATGATGATGATGTTGATGAATGATGATGATGTTGATGAATGATGATAATGTTGATGAATGATGTTGAGGAATGATGTTGATGAATGATGAATGATGATGATGATGAATGATGATAATGTTGATGAATGATGTTGATGGACGAATGATGATAATGTTGATGAATGATGTTGATGAATGATGATAATGTTGATGAATGATGTTGATGAATGATGATAATGTTGATGAATGATGATAATGTTGATGAATGATGATAATGTTGATGAATGATGATAATGTTGTTGAATGATGTTGAGGAATGATGTTGATGAATGATGAATGACGTTGATGAATGATGATAATGTTGATGAATGATGTTGATGAATGATGATAATGTTGATGAATGATGTTGATGAATGATGATAATGTTGATGAATGATGATAATGTTGATGAATGATGTTGATGGATGATGATAATGTTGATGAATGATGTTGATGAATGAAGATGATGATGTTGATGAATGATGTTGATGATGATTGATGATGATGTTCATGAATGAGGATTATGATTGTTGATTGATGATGATGATGATGATGATGATTATAGACATAATGCCAGATCACAAATACATGCCACGCCTGTCATCCCAACTGTCTCCATATCAAACAAACACATAGTCACGCCCATACATCGGCATGAGGGAATTACACACAGGCCCTTCCAACTGCCTTGGCAATGCTCACTTGGCAGAACGCTAAAGTGCCTACCATCTGTACCTCCGCAGATGCTAGCATGCTCACATGTGACACAGAGAATCTGGTATTGTAGCGGGAACGGTGGCTGTAGACAACCCCACCCTACCCTTTCCACACCATAGAAGTGGCAGGTAGACTCACTTTGCTCGTGGGTGAAATCAGTCATAGATATTTCTTCTCAGATGATCACGGAAGGGATTGTACTGGGGCTCGTCTCAGAAGTGGGCCCACTTGGCATCTAATATCATGGCTGTCTCAGTCGTCCTGGCACCCGCACTCATTACCATGACAACGAGAACAGATACAAGTAATAGTGGTGCTAGCATGTTGGTTCTCTATATGGAGGGTTAAACCGAGCAGGGTTAACCCCTCGAGAAATATCTGTGTCATATCGAGTCCTGTGTCATCCTCGATGGTGATCTTCATCCCATCTGGGGCCGGTCTTAGCTGCTTCACTTTACCACCAGCTAGAAGCCGCAACTCTAGCACAATGGGTGTTGTTTGTGGACTTGTGAGCCCGATATGCTCGAGCAGCCCTTCGCCTTCGAGGAATCCGACACACACCCTATACGTAAGCCACCCTCCTGAATATTGATAGCTTCCTCTGGTCCATCAAAGGGGTGACGAAGCAGGAGCTTTCCTCCAGTGACCCCAATCCTATGATCCACTGCAACTAGAGTTGTGCCCCGTACCATATAGGTCAGGAAAGTTATAAAGCTTCCGGACTGTGCCTTCCTTCTTCACAATGGTGGAGAGTGGGGTGACCTCCAGGTCAATAACTGCTGGAGGTCTATATAGTGGCACCCATGCTCGCCACTTACCACCAGGTCAAGCGCGATACCACACTGCATTCTTTTCGAAGACTACCTTCAGCTGTTTTGCCAGAGTCAACACCACACCATCATTTGACATCGGTGGGGCATGCTTCACAGTCGGCTCTAAAACATGAAATCTGAGATCAGCGTCCAAATTGTTAACATCCTCAACCTTGTCTGGTGCCTGTTCTATCAGGGGGTGGAGGATAAACTTCTTCTTCAGGAAGTCATAGCGGAACACTATTTTGTCCCCATCTCTCTCTTTGAGACATCCTTTAGGTCAGTGAGCAGCTCTACACCATTGCCACCAATGGGATAGAGGGAGAATGCCTTGGAGTCTGCTCCATATTGGAGGACGAACGACTTGCCATCGCGTTCCTTAACCTTGGCAGCATTAACGTCGTACACGTCCACGAGATCGGCTAGACCGGTTGAGTGAGCAAATATAGGCTCCATTATACATATATATATAAATATATATAGATATATAGGGTTTAAACGGAGTGTATAGCCATGCTGATTGTCCGATTGCTACTCCAAAATGGGGAGAATGTCATCAGGCCATCTCTAGTCGGTAGACGTGCAGTTCAGTATCGCATAGAATGGGTTCTCTTCAAGGTAGCTCAGCATTCCACTACGTACGTACACGCCAAGCGAATGCAACAGCAAATCTCCAACTACCCGAGGTGTAGAAGTCGGGATTCTTTGGTCTGCCGTTTAAGCCCACATAATAGCATGGCTCCTCGAGCTTGCACCATATGGATACTCGAGGTGCTAGACACTAAGGGTACTGACACAGGCCCTCTGCGTTACCTTCTCAGCTGTTATTGGGATTTCATCCTTGATGCCTCTATCGCATCCTTCATATCTGCCAGCGGTACAACGCTACCCACACAGCAGGCAATAAAGCTTGTACAGGAAGTACTGCTGTTTAATCTCCCAGAGATATACGAGGCTACGACTGAAGAGCTTTTAACCATCCTTCATGTGCACGTGCAACATGTCAGTACAATACGGTAGTAGACCAAATGATGCCGGTCAGGTGGTGTTGATCATTGCCCATCAGGACATGGGAAAAACATCTTGCTTCTTTGGGATCAACCCTAGCTTTCTGGAGAGCTAGAATTACAGGACACTTAGTGGGTTCCTGGGGAGATCTAGTGACTTGCCCTGGGCGCTGTCAAGCTTACGGTAGAGTATCCGAGTCAGGAGTTCCTTTGTGCTGTGGGCCAGTGTGGTCTCCTCTATGGAAGTCAGTATCTCCGCATCAGACGGAGGTGGGACCTTGGCTAGCTCGCGGATAATGTTGACATCACGAAGTAGTCGTCGGACCCTGTCAATTGGGAGCGGGGACTGGCCACCATCTGGTTTCTTCTTGGAGGTGGTCGATGTGTTACATCCGCCACCCACTGGTGTCTTCCCTCCAAAGACGATCTGCTGGAGAACTTCACCAAACATCGCCGTTTAACTATATATTTATATATACAGGTGTTTAAACCTGCAGCAGTATGTACAGCATCCAGATGGGGCAGTTGAACCCGCGGCCTCGCAACACACTGATCCTCGGAAGGACTGGCTGACAGTCATTCAAACTAGTATCCATGATGCGAACTCTTTATCCACAGCAGGTAAGTTCATCGACTTCACCCTCTCAGGATATATCCAAAAGATTAGGAGCATGACACTCAAGTTTAAGCTCAAAAGCACAGCAACGAAAGAGGTAGAGCTCCTGCAGGTGGTGAGCAGGTGGGAGATTATGCAGAGCAACAACACCCTGGACACCACCTATGTGAACGATGAGTCCCCAGTCCACTGGCTCATGGACCTTCCTACTACGCGAAGGGGAAAGGATACTATGCCATCGGATGCGATGAAGGCTTCACAGAATTCGACTTACAGCCAGACGTAGAAATACCTGTCGAGGTGCCACTCTTCTCCCTCCTCGAGAACATACATGTGAACCTGGCCTTGATGCAGGACAAGCTGTTCCTCTGGGTGTACACCGAACATCTTCCGGATGTAACGATGACCTCTCCACGACTTCAGGTGTGGCATGATGAGAACGACCAGGAACTAAAACGTGCAGGCTCTAGACAACGAATCCTACATGTAGAGAGAGAGAGAGCATTAGCAGGTCCAGGCCACGGCTAACCAGCGTTTAGAGTTGACATTGCAACGAGGTGCCTTGGATTGTGTAGCTGTAGCAGTCTTGGTTCAGAAGGGAGGGGTGGTCCAAGAGGTCGGGGAGCTAGACGACTTCAAGCTTGTGGTGGCTGGGGCCAACATTCTCGGTGAGGTGCACGATCTGGCTGATTGCTGTCTCTATCTGCAGGAAACGAAGTCGTATGCTTTATTTCACCTGGCCACGATGATCTCGAGTCAGCGCTCGAACGGCCGAATGGCCTGTGTCACTTTGGAGGAAGGGACATCCCGGCTAACCATGGCAACCAGCTCAGCTTTCATATTGGGAACCTTTTCGGAAAACAGGGGTACACTCGCCCGGTCGGAGTAACGGTGCTGTACTTTGGATATAGCAAGGTACACTTCTCGTAAAATGGAGGTATTCAGCTGGTAGCTTCATGAGCCTCGGCTATATAAAGCGAGTTTAACTCCACCAGCTATCACTGCTGCTACAGCAGCCACTAATATGGCCTCGGCTGTCTTCTGACCTGCTGATGCCACATAGTCGAGCGTCGGCTCAGAGAGTACTCATACTCGTAGTACCCATCGAGACTCACATCAGCATCTTGGATGTTCTGGGTGGCTTGAGCCTTTTGTCGCCTTGTTATGACGTTTTCTCTCTACCTCGGCTGGCTTATGGTCGGCGAAGCTGAGACCCCAGTTCGCCAATGCAAGCATGCCTGCATTCAAGATTACGGATGCCATGTCTATCACCATCATAGGCTTCCTCATCATAGGCACCCTCATCATTGTCTTCGTCGTAATCATCCTCATCATTGTCTTCATCATAGTCATATCCTCATCGTAGTCCTCAACTGGATCCTCGAAAGCTTCTGGTTCATACATTGCTTGTAGTTCCACCTGACTATATGGGGAATTTAAACTCGCTATATATATATAGCGAGTTTAAATTCCCCATATAGTCAGGTGGAACTACAAGCAATGTATGAACCAGAAGCTTTCGAGGATCCAGTTGAGGACTACGATGAGGATATGACCATGATGAAGACAATGATGAGGATGATTACGACGAAGACAATGATGAGGGTGCCTATGATGAGGAAGCCTATGATGGTGATGATGTAGAGCCAGAATCCCGCCGACTAATCCACCGAGCCAAGGGAATTTATTGTACTTACGTGAAGGGCTCTCTTGGCCCACCAGCAGCAGTTGGGGCTTTGATTGCTCTGTTCACGGCGAAGGCTGGCGAGACTGTCCCCAAAATCCCCAACAATGCTCTCCATGGAGTTGAGAAGATCTCCGAGGCTATTTCAGCCATCGCCTCGGGGGTATGAACATTCTTTGGCGTTGCCGGTCCATGGCTCCCATATGTTGCAATAGCACTTCTTGCAGTCATCTGGTCATCAACATTTAAGACATGCTATATAATATATATATGACTTCTCTGTATGACCTGGTCAAGTCCCTTAACTGGCAAGCCGTGGTCGATAAGCTACCCTTCAGTGACGACGATGCAGAGATTAGACAACAGTGTTCACAGGTGTTCGAAGAGGCGCTCATCCATGGGGACTGCAGTCAGATGAACAACGGTCGTCTGTTCGTCTGTCTAGAATTTGCCAGAGCTGTACAGGAGAGGACAGGTGTCGACATCAGAGATGAAGCCCGAGAGTTCACCCGTGATCTCTCTTGAAGATCGTTATTACCAACCTGGCAGTTATTATCGTGAGCCTCACCAGCTGCTCGAGGCTGTACGTCACAAGGGTCATAGATTCACCTTGGAGATGGTTATCCAGTGGCTCACCAGACAGGCGATGTAGCAGATCTGCAGACCTCGTCCATGGCACATTCAGTATGCACACTTCGATGAACCTGTCCCGAACAGAGTCCATTAGGATGATGTGCTGTTCCTTCCGCAAGACAGAGTCTGTTTCGGAAGAGCATGTAAGACCTACAAGTATTCCCTCACTATCGTCGATGTCGCCAGCAGGTTAAAGTCCACGGTGCCGCTTACGGATAAGTCTGCATGTCAGATGGCTGCCGGGTTCCAGAGTATCTATGAGGACCCGAAAAATCCCCTCCAGTGGCCAGAGTTACTGCAAGTGGATGAGGGTAATGAGTTTAGAGGTGAAACTGTGTCCCTCATGCGGAAACATGGTGTGGCAATTAGATGAGGCGAGGTGGGACATTACCATGCCCAGGCTATCGTTGAGCTGTGGAACTAGACACTGGCAGAAAGGCTGTTCCCACATCAGTATGCTCAGGAGATGGCTGTCCCGACTGGCGATCGTTCCAGAGTATGATTGAGAGGGTTGCCCATCGTGGTGGAGAGATCCAATGCTGAGGTCACTAGGCTGATAGGACAGAAGGCTGTCAATGCCATTCAGCAGTCCTATGTGGCCTAACCTCGATGTACTGTTCATGAGCTGTGCTCAGAGGATAGACTTCCATCGAATTCCCTGGTTCGGTATTTGTTTAATCTTGGCGAGTTGGATGGTGGACGTAGGCTGGCGACTGATCCTAACTGGTCAATAGATGTTCACATAATCGACAGGTATGTAGAGACTGAGGGGCAACCTATTCCGTACTATCTGGCACGCCAGCAAGTAGTGTGGAGCAGTCCCAGGCGACCATTTGTATGAGAGGTGCTTCAAATAGTCCCTCCAGACACTCAGCTGCCGCCATCTAGAGTTCTTTGATGAAGGCATCCCTGTAACCATACGACATGGTGTAAATACCATCTGGAGTGATCCATCGCTTGGTGTCTAAGGGATTGAGGCTGATCTTGTTCTGGTGGAGCCCATAGATGTGGTGGCCCTTACTCCTCAGCATAGTCATGCCAAGGTGAAACACCTTACACTCCCAAGAGATATTCCTTGTACTGATCATGGCGAATCTGATTCTTGACGACAGCCCTGCGTACCCCCTTTGCCTTTTTGATCTCCTGTTCATCTGAGCGCTTGATTAAATATATCTTCGGACGCAGGCCAACAAACTCCTGAATTGGTACACCAGCACACTCATCCTTCATTTTTCCCAGGACCTTCTTGTTGACAGTACTGTGTAGTGCGTGTGTTACCGGATAGTCGCTTGTGTCATAGACGTCACTCCTGGAGGCCATATCAGCATAAATGTCCTCGGTCTGAACCTCCAGCAGAAGACTGTCTGTGTCAGTGTAAAGGAGATTGACCCTGGTGTCATACTGCTCCTTGAGGCGGTTGTAGTAGAAGTCATACACAAGGTGTTTGGATAGATCGAGGATGGACATGCCCACATAAACTGGGCGGTTCAACATCAGGCTCGTCTTGTACATGTGGAGAGCAGCCAGATCGTCATCGAACACCTTCGCCCAGGCGAAGTTGGGCTTAGCTATGAGCTGCGTCAGCCTGTCATCCTCGGTTGACCACACCAGCTTGACATCCAGTCGATTGCGTAAGTTCTCCATGGTCTTACCAAAGACACTGTTGTTCATCAGCTTGTAGAGATCCTTCTCAAAGTCGCTGTTAGCCTTCTTAAGGAGCTCTGTGTTAAGTCGGATGTAAGGCTCCATCCATGGCATGTATATTTTCTTCAACCTCATACCTAGACTGAGGTAGAGCTTTAGGTTGCGGTAGTGCATGACATAGCGCTCTTTGTCTTTAAGATTAGGTACCAGTTTTTCTACTGGTGTTTCCGCTATCGACTCGCCCAATGCACACTAATATTCTGACAGCCACTCTCCCTTCACCTTCATCCATTCAGGCGCCGGCGGATAGGCATTGTGCATGTCATGTAGCTCTTGTGGGTACTCAACATCAACCTCTAGGATGTAGCCCTTTTCATCATCATCGGGATTGTGTAATCGTTTTGGCTAGCAATGAGTTGTCCTGTTCTGTAGGAACGACCCACTCAACCACCACCCCCCCCCCCTCCCCTCCCCATAGTTGGTAGGTATTGGCTCATTGCCCAGCCATAGAGACTGTTAGCATCCAGATACATTATGTGGCTTGTTAGCTGTTGAGAATCATAGCCAGCTATATATGGGTTGTTTGCTTTAGCATAGCGTTTGCATGTCGTAGTCAGTGAGGAGCTCCAGTTCCACACCTGTCTTCCTTAGAAGTGCATCCCAGCTCAAACTCGGGCTCGTGTAATAATGTGCTGGGTCCAGACGAAACTGCTGGAGGCACGTGATGCGGAAGTTCTCAAAGACATCTGTGAGAAGTAGATTGTCAGTTCTCAGATAGAGATCATGATAGTCACCCATGGTCTGGCAGCCGAACTCGGCCCAGACAGCATGTGCGTGGTTGTAGTCGCTGTCAGATATTTCGCCCGAGAGTTTACTGTAGAAAGGAGCTTGAGATGGAAGAGAGGTCTCATTGAAACGATGCTACTCATCCATGTGCTCATAGGGGTCTACACTTTGTGGAGCAGGAGCTCATGTGCGCTTGCACTTCAAGCCGTGCCATACTGTTTTGTAAGTGGGAACGTTGTGGAACTAGCTACCAGCTTGTCAAGTGATGCTGAGAGGAACTGGGCCGAGTCGATGAACTGCAGCCGATGGAGGCTGAAGGAGATGTACTTCTCCATATTGTTGGGGATGCAGTTGATCTGTCCCTCTGTTTGGGAGATGGCCTGCATGATGAGGTGAGAATCATACTCGCGCAGGTTGTGGAACATGACTGGGATGATGGTGGTGGTCTTAGGGTTGAGGCGCAGCTTTAGATTACACACCTTGTGTGCTGCTCCCCGGTAGAGGCCAGTGATGTGGCAGTGATCTCTGACACTATCTCCATTTAATGGTCTGTCACATACATGGCAACTGAACGCGGTTTTATGAGCTCTCCCATCCTCTCTAGTCATCTCCATCTGTTTAGGGTGGGCGAGCACGGTCTTTATCTTCTCCTCTTCCCGTGCCAACTGCTCCAGGAAGTGCTTAGCCGCATCTTCTCCTCGATACAGACCTGGTAGTTTACTCCCGCCGTCACAGCGGACCACAATGTATGAGAACCCACAGATATCATGGTGTTGTGTTTTCTGTGTGTTGCTCTGAGCTGGATTCGCCTGTGGCCCCTCAATCTTGGTTGTTAGGGCTTCAAAGTCACCATAGATGATGAAAGGCACCTTGAGTTGCTTGCGGTTGTTGGTAAACTGTAGCATCTTCGTGTCCTCTGTAGGCATTCTTATACGCATTGGTCTGTCACTGATACCACAGCACTCCGGTCTGTGCTTGATGAGAAGGTCTTCGGGAGAATAGCACTGGAGGCAGCGTTCACAGAAATGTTTTCTCCCATCATATCCACTTTGGTCATGGAGCAGTCGATTCAAGTCCTTAATCCAGGTGTAGTACTGCTCACCAGCTTTCTCAATCAGTAGGCGATCGGTTCTCGAAATAGCGGGGTCAGCATCACTTAGCTGCAATAGGTAGACAACTTTGGCATGCCCGAACACATTAATAGCCAAGCCATTATGTCCCTCAACACGTTTAAGCTGGTGGAGAGTGGTTGGGGATTCTACACCTGTCATATCGAGGGTATCCCAGTGCGGGGCATATTTGGAGGCTCTCTGAGGATCCTTATCAACTGGGTGTAGTGCAGCTAGGAGGGACAATCGGAGACAGTGGTCATCCTTATTCTTAACCTTGATCACTGCATGCTTATGTTTGATTGAGGCAGGGAGGTCAATGTAGGACCCGCCACGTAGAGGTTCGTATCTGGCGATGTCAAGGCAGAGAGCTTCCACCCGATCCACGGCCCATCCTGACCCTTCATGAGTGTAGTTCTTAAGTCCTTGCAGCACTTTTGCTTTGGCTTCCTTCACAGCCTCGCTAATACAGCTTGCTTTCAAGCTGCCTTGACCAGAACAGAGGATCTGTGGTAACCTCTGTTCCATCATTCTTCTGCTTACTGAGTGACCCTGAGAGCAAGATTGAACTTGACTCCTTTGAGGTCGAGTATTTCTTCTATCAGCTTCTTTACAATCTTGTTTTGGTTATCTGCTATGAAAACATCTGGGTCTTTCCCATGTCCTTGTAGTACCCAACTCCTCAAGTAGTTCTGGATGACATGTGGTGTTCTGAAAAAGTCTGGTACGTCATTATCCTGTGTAGGAGTTGGCTTCCTACATGAGGTAGACTTCTCAGGGGTGGTTGGTAGATTCCTACGTGGAGCTGGAGTAGGTTTCCTGCGTGGAGCCGGTGAGGGATCAGAAGCTGGTGAAAGAGCTGCTAACCCTTCAGCATATGTGGCAGGATTGATTAACCCTTGCTGCAGCAATCTTGTCAATTCTCAGACAGATTTATCCATTGATATACCTATAGTTGGGCTTATGTCTAAATTGCAATTTTTTTCTCGAGTATCTGAATTTTTTAAATCTGATCTGGGTTTTTTGTCTGACATGATTAATCTTAGGATGTTTAAATGGAACCAAAAAAAATTTTTAATTTGTTTTTATTTATTTTTTTTTTTATTTGCTCTAGTATAATAAGAGTACACACAATATATGCACAAAATTTGAAATCTGATCTGGATTTCTGACGATTAATCTTAGGATGTATGAATTTTTTTGTGCTGGCTCGGTCTGAGCAGGCTGGTGGCCCCCGCCGGGGGTGGGGCGGGGCCTATGGGTATAGCGCAGCTGAAGATTCTTCGCATTTTCCTGAAACCCCTGTGGGAGGCGCAGTCGCCTCCTTCGGAGCCCCTATGAGTATAGCGCAGCTATAGCGCAGCTCTGCCTTTCAGCAGTCAGTGCGCCAGGATTCTGAAGCCCCTGTGGGAGGCGCGATCGCCTTTGTCGTTGCATTCAGGAAGAAGTGCGCCAGAACCGCTATTTTGTAACTACTCCTAGCCTTCAGATTGATATTTCTCAAGATCACTCCCGAGATCGTTTTTGACCAACTTGACCACTAAAGGGCTAAGTTGACACAAGAGGGTTAAAACTAACAGAAACTGATCATTACTGCGTGTAGCCGCTATAGTCATGCGTGCGTGCATTTTACATAATCTGTAACATAAATCATTAGTGCACAACTGTGATCGTGTTTTCACACAATGCGGAAAATCACATACAGAGCTATTGTTGTATTCTCCCTGCATTGTTGGCACCCATTGCTTTATTTACAATTATCGATACACTGCTCAGGCACTTAATATTATCCCATATATAACCCCATATGCTGTGTAAATGGTCTGTTGGTATAAAGAAAAACTGAAACCGATCGATTTTAACGCATTGAAATGTTCAGTGTCAATATAGCTCGTTTAATAAATATATTCTGGTAAAGGTTAGAAAGTGTCCTGTTAAGCCCTATGACACTGATGTCTAAAGATCAGTTGATAGAATCCCGAATAGTGTACACAATTGAAATAATACTGTTGTCTAATTCACACTGCCACACATCATCATCATCATCATCGTCGTCGTCATCGCCATCATCATCATCATCATCATCATCGTCGCCGTCGTCGTCATCATCGCCATCATCATCATCGTCGTCGTCGCCATCATCATCATCGTCGTCGTCGTCGTCGTCATCGTCGTCATCGTCATCATCTTCATCATCATCATCATCATCATCATCATCATCGTCGTCGTCGTCGTCGTCGTCATGTTCATAGTTTTCGTCGTCGTCATCGTCGTCGTCGTCGTCGCCGCCGTCGTCGTCATCATCAATATCAGGTGTACAAACCCTTACTAGTTGACGCAATAACGTAGTATCCCGGGATAATTGTATCATTTAGCGGTGGTTGGAAAATGAATTTTAATTGACATATTCCGCTACAGTGCAACAAAAAACAAACATACACACATACAGATTTGCAGCTTTGTCAGAGGACCGGCATTTAATCATAATTTATCAGTAAACACATTAGCGTTTGCAGTGCAAACTGTCTAGTTTCGTCTACTAATTACTTACATTCAGACTTTGAGAGAGAAGTTTTCTACATCTCTTATCAATATTTATCTATTTTAAAATTTATACCTAGAACAATGACTGAATCCGATCTGTCAGTCAAGTATATGACGTCATAATCAATTACGTGGCTGACGTCACAATAATAATTGACAGAAGTACTCCGTCATGAACCTTGAATGGTCGGTCAGTTGTACGAATTACATGTCTTTACCATATATCTGCCATAGGAACCAACGGCACCCAAACAAATTAGTTTCAAAACAGTCAACGGCTTACCTGTAAAGTTACCTTGATATTGGGATTCTGGGAATTCGGTGTTCGATCGAGCTTAATACGCGTAGCACATCTTAGCTAGAGATGGGCGTAGCTAGACGTGGATACATCCATTAAGTGGCAAGTTCGAAATCACTTACTGTTGTTGTCATCGGTAGCAGCGGCTCCAAGTCAAATTAGTTTCAAAGTTAACGACTGCCCTTGACTTTACCTAAAATGTATCGTTCAAAGTATTAAAATCGATACAGAGTGGGCTGATCGTGCATAGAAATGGACGTGGCTTAGCTTGAAAGCGATATTTCGATAGACACATTAAATGTTCATGACAGAAAAATAGGATTCAATGATGGATGAGCGCGCTCTGCAGTAAATCAATGCTTTTTCATATATGTCTGTGTTCAGTTTGACTGAGATAGATCACCGTGTATGTTTTGCAGTGGCAGTGAACTATATGACGTTGAATTATCATCCTCCATTTCCCCGGTTTCTTTAGCATGACAACTGTCAGTCATCTGTAAAATAGTGACAGAGAAATATATTCCTATCTTCTGTAATAAACAGCCTAAAACTGATGCTACAGTGGCATGATTCTAGTGATTCAGGAATCAATATATATATATATATATAAATCGTCCCCAATACGCGCAAATCGTGGGCATAGCTAGAGATGGGTGGGGATTAGCTAGAAATGGACGGATCATAGGTAGAAATGGATGGTGCATAGCTAGAAATGGACGGTGCATAGCGAGAAATTCACGGGGCATAGCTAGAAATGGATGGGACATAACTTGAAATGGGCGGGGCATAGCTAGAAATGGACGTGGCTTTGCTACAAATTGGCGGGGCGTAGATAGAAATGGACGAGACATAGCTAGATATGGGAGGGGAATAGCTAGAAATGGGTCGCTCTATTGATTGCGGGTCAATAGCACCATGCGTATCTTGGAAACTAACGCACGTGACCGCAAGAGACATGCATTTTAAAATATAATTTAGAATATTACAATAAGTGCTTCTTCGAACAGCTTTTGGATATACAGTGTTAGTTTCCAAGCAACCAAGTAAATATCAAATATCCGTTTTGTCGCGCTATCTTTTCATATTAATTCATACAAGAAATCTCTGCATCTAATTATGTTGTCAGGAATGTCGCACTGGAACGGTGATATGTGGAATTGTCTTAATATGTTCTATCATTCAACCATTCCTCATCTGAAAAGTGTCACGGATTTGATAAATGTACAAAGCCACAGTATGATCAGCGTTGTCTTAGCCCGATTCGATCATCATAATTTGCCAGCTAAGGAACCGGGTCTCTAGTTAATTTCCAAACTGGAAACAGCTGTTACGTTCCTAACCTCCTTTGCATAGTATAGGCCAAATAGATTAACCTTTTATTGAGATATACCCCGGGGCCAAGGCCGGGGCCAGGTGAGCACAGTCTTTTGAATTATTTAGAAATATGAACACTATAGCAAACGTATTCACAGGGAAATCAAAGGGAGGCTAACAGAGTGTCGCTCATAAAAGTCCGTCTACGCGCATTTTGCGCCAAGGAGGCATTATCTGAGAAATGGAAATAAGGACATTCTTGGATAGAACAGAACTCCCTACTGTGAGCCAACAAATATAAAGCCAGGAGAGGACGCCATTGCATAAATATGTTAAGCGTGCGGCGAGGTTACTTCAAGAAAGCAGGACTCTGTGAAGTGAGATCAAGAATGGACCTGAGGAAGCTAAAAGATATTAGCTAACGACAAGACACAGTGATTGCCGCTGAATAGTGTAACCATACATAGAATGAATAACATAGATTAACCATTATAATGAACTAGAAAGGTGCTCAGTATACATATAATACAAGTGAGATATAATAAATCATAATGATTCAAATACATAAAATAATGCATATACCGTTAAACCTGGGCACCTAAATGGTTAATAAAAACAGATCACCAGTCAATACAAGTCAATTTGCATAGGAAATCATGTTTACGGACCAAAAGATGGCGGTTGCTTAATAGAGATGATATTTTTCTTAACCTTACCGAAGAAAATCACTCATTTACCCTAAGAGCACGTGTCCTCTAGAGACAGGTTTGACTTTATAACTAAAACATGTAAAAATATTAGTTAATTATGCTGGATTTTACTGACAAAACCATAAATATATACAGATTTTCATATTCTCATTACTGACTCATCTCACTGATTAAAGAACAAACATCCAGTTACACAGCCTCTGTTCAGATACATGAAGCTAATGCTATACAACATACTATCATTAAATGTGTCCACTATTGGACACACAGCGCGCTCTTGTGTTAATTTTTTAGACAATGTGGAGAATGTATTTTGAATCGTTGAAAGATTAATGTGCTGAAAAAGAGGCACTATTTTGAGCAGCTGACATATGTTCTGTCTGGGACCTATGGCTCGAGGTGGGGTGTGTGAGTTCAATAGATACATCAGTACTGTGCGACATCTGATGACAAATCTATGACATTCGGTCACATACTGCACATGTCACAGAGTTCCTTAAGTTAATCCCGTTTCATGCACATTAATTTCGTTTCCTGGACCATATTCTTTCATGATAGACATACCCTTATGTTTTTGGTATTCTCGGTGCGATGGAAATTATCTGTCAGACTACTTGCTTGAAGCTACCACGATGTTACCATTTCCAGTACTAACAGGACAACATTGCTACATGATTTAGCTCAACTTTAATTGAGAGACGAGAATACACTAGCAAATGATGCATCCTGTGTGCTATAAATGTTTTCAGAATGGTGACTATAATAGCAGACCGGCTAATGTATAGGAGATATGATTATATTTCTTCCGACTTGGTGCCAAGGCCATCCGATAATGCATATCTTAAGCAAAACAGAGCTTATGTAGAATTGTAAAAGCACATGTTAACCATAAACCACACGAGGTAAGTCATGTGAAACAACCGGAAATACAGCTCTCGAGACGAGTATCAAGAAAGGTGGCGGAAACACTCAGTTGCACTAAAGCCGAACATATTCAGCTCTCTGAATTCCAAAAGGCCACCTAGAAACACCAAAATGGATAAACATTATATTAACCCTTTCATGTCGAAGTCGACTAAAAACGGCCTCTGTAGTGTTCTTGAAGAAGTCCAATTAAAGAGCAAGAGAAAAGCATTTTCGAAAATTTCATGTCGACGCCGGCTAAAACTGCCTCTGCAGTGGTCTTGATGATGTCCAGTTTCAGGCCAAGAGAAGACAACCCTCCCGTCAGCAATCTCCAGACCTCTCGCATGTAGAAATTACAAAGCACCGCTTCGGAGTTCCGGCCAGAGAAGTGATTAATTGTCTCATCTGGCTCACCCCTGAAGCTTTGACCTACTGAGGACACTTCGCTCAAGGGGATGATTAATTTTGTCAACTTGTTTAACTACCAATACCACAAGTGGCATCATTTTAATGGACGGTGAATGACGAACAACTTACGTATTGTAGACAATTCTCAATGTAGCTAAATGCAAATGTAGGAAAAGTGGTGTGGCTAATTGTTCAGCAACAAAAGTTAAAATCTTAGTATAGTGAACACGTATGTCCAGGCGGAAACGGTACCTATTTCAGGAGCTGTGTTTTTTCCATCAGGACGATAATCTCTTATTATAATAAACTTGCAAAACACGGAAACCTATTATTAGAAGATGACGTTTGATTAGATTGACAACAAACTGTGTCGATCTTGTCAGGACGTTACTCGAAATGTATCGTGTATATTATTTTAAGTAATCAAGGCAGAAACACGCGCAGCATCATTTCAGTGTAATTTTATATAATATGTAATACAGCTACACTAGGGCGTAACCAAAGACCATCACCAAAGACACGTGATCTCCTATTACACGCAATTTCCAATAGGAAATTGAATTTGTTGTCAGACGGTGGTTGTTCTTTAGGATCAGTGCATTTTTCAAGGATATGTGCTAAATAACAGCCAATTTGTCTCCCAACAACAGGTGACTAGTATAGCAGTTTGACTATAATTTTCACGGTATACGTTTAAGCATGTTTATTAAATATTATGTGAGATGTTTTTGTACACAAAATATTAAGTGTGTGTCAAAGAAACTAATTTTATGCATTTTCAGCTTATGCAATGGACCTTTCCATTTTTAGCTATGCCCCGCCCATCACTAGCTAAGCTCCACCCACACCTCGCCGTGTTGGGATTGATCGATCCCCGAATGCCCTAGCTATAAATTTCCTGAAAACTATACAGGGAAGCTGTTGAATATTTTGTAACTAATTTGACTGGGTGCTGTTGCTTCCTATGGCAGCAACAGCGCCCAGTCAAATTAGTTTCAAAATATTCAACAGAATATTTATTAAATAGTAAAAGCAAACAATTTGTACAACAGCGCATAGACCGTCATCAAATATGCGTTCGTGACGTACCTATCGACGTCATTCATGACGTCATTCATTATGATGTCATTCTACACGTCACGCAGTTCATTATGACGTCATGTGGTGGGTGGGTACTCTGGAAAGGTGAATTTTAATGCAAAACACGTGTATATATAGGTTCTTATAAACTGCTTGTTTGTGTCCATGCTTATGAGAAATGGCAACACCCATGTACAGCTGATGGTATCCACCTAACTCCAAAATAAGTTCTTGGTTAGTTATGTAACAGGTGTAGAGCGCCCCATATGGCCTCACTGTCCACCATGCACGGAGCGGTTCTTCCACCCACCCACATTCGAAGATGACAGTTCCACGTCGCACGGCGACCTCAGACGGGAGGCTGGAACGGCTATAAACAAATGTTGGTAGTGTAGCGGGCCAACGTTACCGTTCCTCCATGGCCGGGCGTGCATTCACCCATGAAGCATTTAATTGCACCATTGTATCAGTGACAATGTTTCCCGTCCCCGCTCTCTCTCGCTCTCGCTCTCTCTCTCTCTCTCTCTCTCTCTCTCCCTCCCTCCCTCCCTCCCTCCCTCCCCCTCCCTCCCTCCCTGCCTGCCTGCCTGCCTGCCTGCCTGCCTGCCTGCCTGCCTGCCTGCCTGCCTGCCTGCCTGCCTGCCTGCCTGCCTGCCTGCCTGCCTGCCTGCCTGCCTGCCTCCCTCCCTCCCCCTCTATCTTTCTCTCTCCCTCCCTCCCTCCCCTCCCTCCCTCCCTCCCTCCCTCCCTGCCTGCCTGCCTGCCTGCCTGCCTGCCTGCCTGCCTGCCTGCCTGCCTGCCTGCCTGCCTGCCTGCCTGCCTGCCTGCCTCCTTCCCCCTCTCTCCCTCTCCCTCTCCCCCTCCCTCCCCCTCCCTGCCTCCCTCCCTCCCTCCCGCCCGCCCGCCCGCCCGCCCGCCCGCCCGCCCGCCCGCCCTCCCTCCCTCCCTCTCTCTCTCTCCTCCAGAACATCTGGATGGAATGTAATGATGGAGAGAATTCCATCAGTATAGCATGAATGACTGTAATCGGTTCCTGTAAAGCTTCAAGATCCTTGGATAAATTTACGGGACGATTTATAACTATTAAGTCATATACTAAACTACATTGGTCCTCAACGGATAAGAATAAAATTGTAAAATATGTTATCTCGGAAATATGGGTTCTTCTGGTGTCTTAAAGCTTCAGTTGAAGATGGACGGGAAGAAGAACACAGTTGTTCGCGTAGGAGAAACATCTCCTAACTTGAAGAACCGAGGATGTGCAGAAATCCGCGGAGATCTTCGAATTAACTGTAAAGGTTAGAGTCATGCATGCTGTACCGAGGTTGAGAATCTGAATGTCCAATTTTTACTGCGACTCCTATTTCAGGTAGCCATACGAGGGAGAATAAAAGTTCGGTATGTCTTGGAGCGAATTTACGGGAAAGTTTCTGTTTCTCAGGAAAATCAGCTGGACTTGCCGGGTGCTACCACTCTTGTATCTACGGAGAGTAAACGGTCCAACATGTTTACATGGAGGCCAGCATTCGTATCTCGCCAGATCTCCTTCGATACGAGATCGAAAAAAGTATCTCGTATGTATTGAGTAGCCATTGGCTCTCTTCATACCTGGCAATATTAATTCACGTCAAACGAGACGATAAAAATCCTATAGTAGTCTGTATGACAAGTAGTTAACAGAAAAATAGTCCTTCTGAACTCGTCGTAAAATTCAAATCTGTCCAAACCTGTCGCACGCAAAATGAGGTCAGGAATTTGCTGACGTTGCGTATATGCTGATATCACACGAACCACTGGGTTGATCAAGGCCATTTTAATGTCTGTATCAAGCTAGTGATACAGAGGTTAAGATGATATCAAAATCAACACGATCAATAGTGTTCCTTTTACAGTCCGCTACGGTGATGGACTGGGTTCCGGTCTGTCTGGTCTCCGAAGTGGAGTCTGTGTAACAGTCTGGTCGTTGTGATGACGCAATAAGATGGCTGGTCATTACATTAGCGGTGTATTCTCGGAGAAGCCACGCCTCTATTTTTAGATTGGGAGGCCAGACGTGCATTGATCACGCGAGATAGACTAAAGGTCACTGACTCGTAAATAAAATAGCCGCTTGTCCCAGGCCCTCCATCATTGAGACATCGTCTTAACACGTTAAAGGTAGATAAGATAACGTCTCCCTTTATAGAGAGCAACCGCAACAGAGGAGAGCACTACTCTGAAGTTAAAGAACCCAACCATCGTGCGAGAAATAGCCCAGGAAGCTGGCCACGTGACCCAACTTCCATACGATTGCGAGTACCATTTAATCGTTAATATGTCAGTTGAAACTGAGCCGCTCCTGAAACGGTTTTCAGATTCGTAAATCCCGGATAATTCTGTTCTTGGAAAATATAAGTACTTCTCCTACCGGTGCGTTATTAACCCGTCCCACTCTGATGTCAATATTCTATCTTTTGCGGAGTCAATATCAAAGAAACTGGTGTACATTTTAAACAAGTTTGGTGGAAGATGTTGCTGTCTACGACAGCACCATCTTCCACCAAATTTGTTGAAAAATTAACACCAGTTCATCTTTTAATTTAATTTGAAAATTTATAAAGTTTTGACACCAGAGTGGTAAGGATTAAGGAAAGGAACATTATACGTATATAACATATAATGTTAGGCAGGTCAGCCATTGATAAAGACACTGCTGGCATGTAGGTAAGCAGCTTACAGATATAGGCTCTATCAGTTCTAGCCACCAGCCGGGGAGGAAGTACTCATGGGTGCATACTGCGGATGGGCTTCCGACCACAGGATATTCCCGGGAGGGCACGTCCGACTCTGAGTTATAATACACCGGCAAGTGTGAAAACGTGGACCAAGATGATTAACATAGACCGAATATAAACAATTAATTGGCGTGTGTTGGGATCGATCGATCCCTGAACTCACTGACTATCAATTTCCAGAAAACTATACTGGTAAAATGTTGAATATTTTGAAACTAATTTGACTGGGTGTTGTTGCTGCCAGTGGCGCCAACAGCGCCTAGTTAAATTAGTTTCAAAATGTTCATTAAATTGTAAATTCATCAACGGCAAACAATTCGTAAACATTAGTCACGGACTTTTCCATTTTTATGATGTAGTTGCAACATTTTCATTGTGACATGATTTATTATGACGTCAGATACTTGAGTGACAGATCAGATCCCTCCATTCGGTTTGTTTACGGATATTTTTCTTCCGACTGTCAACATGCCTGTCCAGAAGATACCTAAGGCTTTTCCTCGGAAAATACGATTAATATGGGTGTGGGATAAGGCGGGGGGGGGGGGATTTAGGAAGATAACGTGTATACCAAAATGACAGATCCGTGAGTTTTGGTGCAATTTATAGATTTACTACCGCCTAACCTTCCTATTTTGTCAATACACATATCCTTTCCTACCTATGCCCCGTCCATTTCCTGATAACCTCCGCCCATCCTGTGAGCGTGTTGCGATCGGTTTATATACTTTGAATCCGGAATTCTCTGATTACCAATTCCAAGGTTGCTATTCAGTCTGGCAGCAACAGCGCCCATCAAATTAGTTTCAAAGTATTCAGCAAAATATTAGTTAAATTTTAAAGACATACAATTCGTACACAAGACGGACTAGTTAATGTTCATGACGGCCCTTGATACGTCATTCAATAATCATTTTGATTGTAACGTCATCCTACATCCATTCAAATCTCATATGGGCACATTGGAGCAGTCGTAATTCGTATTTTGGTACTACATTAGAGTAATCCCATGAACCCATTGGCTCAAATCTCAGATCAATATCGCTACATTTGGAATTTTTCTCTTGATGTTCTACTGGCATGTAATGGACCGTTCCGGATTTAGCTATGCCTTGCCCATCTCTAGCTAAGCTTCATACACACACCTCGCTTGTGTTGGGATCGATTGATCTATGAACGCGCTGGCTATCAATCTCCAGAAAACTATGCAGGTAAGCTGTTGAAATATCTGGCAGCAACAGCGCCCAGTCAAATTAGATTCAAAATATTCGACAGAATGTTTATTAAATCGTAAAGACATACAATTCGTACAACGTGTTGTACTATTACGCTTTTAAGACGGACTAAATCGAGTCATTCATGCTGTAATCTATTATGGCGTCATGCTACACGTCACGTAGTTAATTATGACGTCATATGATGGATGGATAGACTAAAAAGGCCCATTCCGTTCTACCTGGCAATAGTCGCCAAAGGACACAGATCTATTAGTATTGACAGTGAATGGGCTCCCATATTCCGAGATGCACTGTGATAGCTCAAGGACAAATATTTTTGAATAGTTTGGAAAAATGTAATTATAGGTCTGATATATGATGGGAAAAAGAACGTAAATTTGATTGCAGATGGCATTTCTCCACCAGAGTGTCCAATAAATGCAATAAGGCAAATGTAATTGACGACTTCTGTAGGAGCGTTGATTATTCCCTAGAGGCAGAAACCTTATAAACGTGTGGAACAATGAATGCATTTCTGGATAAATCACCGATAACTTTATTTAATACGCTAGAAAAAGATGAGAAAACGGGCTTCAAGTTGCTCTGGTTCTTTGATTAAGTGCACTAGTACCGCACTTGTTACTTAGCGAACACCTGCATTTTAAGGTCATGAGCATGTTGAACATGATTGCGTGTGCATCTTCACGATTATATGCGCAGCTGCTGGAATGGTTGTCCAGCTTTCAGTGTTAGAAGATCAAAACAATGAAATAACTAATAATGCAGAATCCGACTTTTTCTAAGTACATCTAGCGAGTTGATTAGGCTTCTCAATAAATCAGTCTTCAGTCAGAGGGCGGTTTAGCTGTTGAGAGATTAGTAAAACCTGAAGCAGATGAACTGATCACAATCTGTCACGTACGTCATGAACAACAAAACTGTGGATGCGGTCTCAAAGTCACATTGACTTTCTTAAATATTTCACAGCGTGTAAGAGACTGAAATACTTGGAATGGCCTTTGAATGCATGTACTGCATTCCTGAACGGGTTCGCTGCAACTAGATATATCCATTATCCAAAGGGCGCTCGCTTATATATATACAAAACATTAGATGTTTTCCCGATGAACTCCCATGGCTATGCAAAATGTTTGCTGAACATGGCATGCATGCACTACAAAGGTCAATTCAAGCAGGTACTAACGCGTTCTTTGAAAAGTCGTGGTAGTCTCACACATCGACGTGGCATGACTGAAAGTGCACGTCAGTAATGGGTTTACACCATGCACCATTGTATATCACTTGACTTCGTAAACCTGCAAGAAACATCATTCTTCTCACCAACACATCGACATAGGAAAGACTAAGTGGCCATGAGACACCGACGACCTGCAAAAACTGATAGCATGGCCCGATGATAATAATCCCCATGATTCCGATGTCACATAACTGAAATACCTGGCCACCATCTAGAGCTAAAGACAAAACGATTATCACCTGTAAAAACTGCACAAGACCTATAACCTGGTATCAAAAGAATAGCAAGGAGATCAGTTGAAGGCTTTGAATCGTATTTTATACACGAGCTGAGCACAGTTCCTTCATTATTAGTTCAGAAATATTTCATGAGACATGCGGGAAAGTTCGATTTGGCCAATATAATGTTACACATCCCGCATGCTGATCCTGGAATAGAGGGCAACATGGAACAGAAATTGGTTGTTGTCCGGGATTGTGTTTGGATAATATATCAGGTTCGTTAGCAAAAAGGCACGATTTACAGGTCTGCAGTCAACCAGAATCTGTTTTATGTGAACGATTATTATTGCGTGGCCACGTTGATATTCGGAAAGCCAGCCAAATATGAAGGACCACGAATACAAGCGACGTTCAATGAATGCCAAGAAAATGTCGATGCAATCTCTCTGAAATTAGATAACAAGGCACATGATGATCAAACAAGACTTTGTGTATATGTATCGAGAATAAAGTCCAGTTCATCTAAGGATTAGCCAATCAGTTAGTGGAGGATAGCTATTCAGTCACAAGCTGCGAAGGAAGTGCAGATACCACAATTGTGTCAACGGCCCTTAATCTTGCTCGAAATGAGCCGTCTGTGGAAATCGTCACTGATGATACAGATATCCTCACTCTACTAATTTTTCACTGGGAAGAGGAGATGGTGCATATTTTTCTACAAATGAAACCAAAGTAAAAGGACAATGTATCTTTCAGTTGTATCCATACCATCCGGAGTGTTGTGTTAAACACCTCACCCTTATGTCCATGACCAAATCCGCTACGTATTAGATAGTGTGCCGTAATGCTATGGGTTTGAGGAGATACCATTGATAAAATCTCTAAAAAGGAGAACCTATGTTTTTGCCAAAACAATCTCTGATATCACATGAACTGCTGGTTCTATATGAGACCCATGAGTGGAGCGGTTGTCACATGTAGGGCAGAAGTGGTTATGGTGGACTGGCAGCACCTCGCCATGTAAGATTTAAAGTCATATTGGTGGATCAAAACATGACTGAGGTTCAAAGAATTCACCAGGTGACCGGGTTGCATTCTTTTATCCACTGAAAGTGCTCAGAGTGCGTGTACAGGTTGTAGTTTGGTCAATGCTTGATGAAAATTCCATGAACCGTATAGAGTGGGGATGGAATTGTTGTCCAGACGGACTTGAACCGATCCACATGGATTTGCCCCCAGTACCTGATAATGCACTGAATTTCATCAGGTGTCAATGTAAATGTAAATTTCCGAAAAACCAATGTGGTACAAATTTGTGCAGTTGTCTGAAAAACGGGCTGAACTGTGTTGATGTATGTGGTGTGTATCATGGTGAAAACAGGAAAAACGCAGAAGTTACAGACCTAGATGATGGTATTAACGTTTAATTGCTCAGCTTTGACACATAAATGAATGCTATTTTAGCCATGCGTGTTATATTGTAAGCTAAACCACACAAAATGTGTTACACGATGGCCTAGTCGTGAGTAGTCAAAACCTATGCACTGGACCTGTGAAAGAACTGGACTCGCAAATACTCTGCACTGGACCTGCGTATGGAAAATTACAAGGCTCTCAGTGCAGGTGTGTCTTCTGATATCATTAGCACATGGCCCAATATGGACCATCTCTTTGCTGGCCGACTTTTACAGACAGCGGTCATGTAGTACGCATCTTGTATAGTGCATCATTGGAAAGTATGCTGTCTGGTCATCGGTGTCCATTGATGGTAGGTGTTTGCTGTGGCAGCCATCAAATTTTTCTAGAGCTGACTTTGGAGCTGCCCAGCTGTTACAGCTTGCTTTGTACAAACGTAGTCTTTTTGTCAAGGGCATCTTTGACCTACAAAGTCATAGCTTCCAAAATGACTTGACCCACCCTAGTGACTGCCAAAGCAAAGGGAGATACCTGGTTCTATGTCAGGGGCGGGTGTCCAGTGCATTCGCAGGCCCAGCACGTTTGTGGGTTCAGCACATTTGCTGGTCCAGCACACGTGTGCGTCCTGCGCATTTGCGGGTCCAGTGCATATCACTTGACAACTGTTCTAGTGCATATTTAGTCTGAAAAGTTCTGGCACAAACGTTTTTTGGGGTTTTTTCTGAATAAGTCTGTTGTGATGCATGTAATTGTTTTCATTTTGACACATATTTTGAACCCATCTTTGATCTCAGGGCGATGGCGTTACAGGGACACTTTACTGCCGCAAAAAACAATCGAAATTCGTGATTTCCTAAATTACCCCATTATTTCCGGCGCTCCTTAAGGTCGAAAATTCCATCCTCCCCAAAACAATTTCCTCGAATCCGATTGATGGGGATTTTTATGGAAATCTACATACCATAGGCCTACTTATTTCGAAAAAACAAAAACCATTTGTCTGAATTTTTTCCGCCTGAATCAAAATAGACATTGAAATAAAACATTTTCGATATCAAGGGCCAACAGCCGATTTTATATTATTTGTGCTTTTAACTTGGCTTGACTTGACGTCGTAGTTCCATCACATGTGGTGAGAACAGTTTTAAAACTTTTTGAAGGACATATCAGTGTTGAGAAGTATTGGTTTGATCTATCTTTACATATCGCTGGGCTGGTACAATCCGGTTCTCTTGTTTGCCTGTAACTGTGATAGCTTTCTTTCTCTGAGCTGGTAGAGGCCATAACAGAGTTTGCGAGTATGAAGATCAAGTTGATGGGTGATGTCTGTAGGCAGTACTGCTTGACTTGCGCCAAAGAGAAAGCTGCACATATCATCTTGAAGGGTTCTCAGTAATTCTGAGTCACTACATACATTATCCTGCAGTTAGGTCAGTATCTGCTTTAAAGTGTTCAATGGACTCATCTTCATCTAGACATAACAGGCATCTTTGGTCAGGTACTGAGCCATGATTCCATCTTCTGCTTGTCTGTAACTAAAATGTTCCTTTCACTATCTAATTCTTCACTACCGCTCTGTAAACATCTCTTGGACTATTGCTGATTGGTGTTATTACTGGGTGTGGACTGCTGAACGTTACTTTTTATGATGATATTCTCATTGATGGGAATAGTTCACCTTTAGATTTTAGGTGTTTTAACCAATATCTGTCAATGGCTGAGTTTACTGTAGTCTTTCAGGTGTTCTTTGGGAGTGGAGTATCTATGATAGTATGTGCACATCGAAGTTCATATTTGGCAATCAGTCTTTCTAGCCATGCAGAGCCAACTTTAACCATCAAACTATTTAAGTACTAGTTGTCTACGTAACACTTCATATTCAACTGTGTTCTTGTTATGGCACAGATTACCAAGAAAGTTCAGTATTTTGGCATCTATGGTCGCTTCAATAGGACGTATACCAAGTAGTGAATAACAGACAACTGATGCAACTGTAGTTGGAAGAGTGAGTAGGGTGTTGAGAATATCTCTAAACTCTATTTCCAGGAACTTCCACGTATTTCTTGCCTGTTAGTACAACTTCTACACCATATGTCAGCACAGAAATAGTGTAATCTATTAGCATGCTTCTCAAAACCTGAGGTGGAAGCCCTCCTTTACCAAGCATGACAGCTCCTAACAAACGATATAGGGATCTACATCCTATCTGAGCATCTCTCTGTATCCTTAGATGAGTTAACCATTTTAATCTGTTGTCTTTCAATTTCCCATGGACTTTCCTGCGTGCTGTTCTGAGCATTCTTGTCATTTATGATAATTGCACTAATAGCGCCCTGGTATTCGTATCTCCTAACATCTGCATATGCTGTTCCTAAATTTAATTGGCCCTGTAAGGCGATTCTGTTCTTAGTGATTATGGTTACATCATCAGCTACACATGGGCTAGCCATCTCTGTTAACCCGACCATGATTCCTTTGTTATTACCATCAAGAGTGGGATTATGGGTCTCTTGTACAGGTCAGTTGAGATAATACCTCTCTGACGTACACCTTGTTGAATATTAAATGAACTTGACAGCTTTCCATTGCACTTTACGTTTAACACAGCATTCTGACTCAGGTTCCTTGTTATTATCCATAAAGCACCTTGGTGACGCGTCTATATATTTATTGAATATTTAATCTCTCTATAACGAGTAAATCTATCAAGTTATTCAATCTGCAGCATTATTAAATGTTGAATTTCATTAAGTTTCAAACATTAATTTCTATATCTACAAATTACCCGTTCATCGTGTCGCTCACAAGGAGACACTTTATTGTTGCTATTGTTGACAAGAACATATTATTATTTACTTCCAGTAAAGAACGCACCTCGCTACGTGAACAATATAATCACATTGCTAATTCGATTATTACCTAGGGTTTTTAAGTAGCTAGCCACTGCTGACTGTGTTTGTTCTAATTGCAGGACCGCTGTACACCAACTCACCTGTCCTGCTGCTTCTCGATCCATTACTCATCAAATCACGTCCTGGTATTTCCGGCCGGATTTTCATCTTTTGTGCGTACGTGTAATATTTTACACGAAAATGGTGATAAATGGCCCAGTGAATGTGTCCATGCAAATGGCCCATCTCTCTCAATTAAACCTTGCTATTTTCACAAAGAAGTACGCCAATCAATAGATTCAGTTGCATACTCAATGAGGTACATCCTTGCTAATATAATCAAATTATATTACAGTTCAGGATTTTGTAATTGAAAATATCCATTTATTTAAATTCAGACTTCTAAATATCAATTAAATAAACATCCAGTTTCTATTAAATACGTCAATGTGAGTTGAAATGCATCCTAATAAGCAGCAGTACTGTGGCATTCAAAGTCCATGGAAAGCTGTGGAGATCAAATGTAAAGCAATGTTCGGGACGACGGCTTCATTATGTCTTTATTGATACAACGTATTACAAATCATATACAATGACAGAAATACAAACTAAATACATTTGTTTCACTGAACAGCAGACAAATTTAGTGATTGTTGCGTGAGATAGGGAGATATATTTTTATTTGCTAATTACAGTTAGCATAGTTCGGCCTGTCGGTCTGTCGGTAGATCTGTCTGTAGGTCCATCCGTCGGTCGTTCAAATAGTTGACATTTTCTCAGAGCCGTCTTTGTCGAGGCTATAGTGCGCTAATACTTGTTTCAATGTTACCGTATCCCGACCTTGTCTTTTCACTTGCCAATATTGGCTTAAAGTGATTGATGAAATAAGAATTTCCGAAGGACAAGCAAAATCCGTGTATTTTCACTGTCATCTTACGATTGATTGAGCTTTTTGCCAAGCTAAATCGAAATTATATTGGATCTATAAATGCGAGAACATTTTTCAAGCCATGTACTGAAATACATAAATCTTCATTTACAGACGTCCAGATTTGGTAAAATAAATATTCTAACTCCCAGTACTTTAGTGCACACGTGTGTGTGTGTGTGTGTGTGTGTGTGCGTGCGTGCGTGCGTGCGTGCGTGCGTGCGTGCGTGCGTGCGTGCGTACGTGCGTGCGTACGTGCGTGCGTGCGTGTGCGTGTGTGTGTGCGCGTGAGTGCGTGCGTGCATGTGTATGTGTGGGTGTGGTTGGAGGTTGGGGAGGGGGGCGTGCGTGCGCGATGTGTGGGTGCTCGTGTGTGTGAGCATGTGTGTATACGTGGGGCCGGTATGCACGTGTGTGGGCGGGAAGGGGGGGAGGGGCACATGTTCGTACGTCATGTATCGTGTAGGTTTAGCGGTTAACAGAGCGAGTATTTCAATCTCTACCAAAAACAAAAGCTAAAGATAACTAGAGAACACTTACTGAAGTAACTGAAAATCTGTCATGTGTGACCATGAGGAAATAGTATAAGAGCGCTTCTTATATGACCATTAAACGTATGGGGGGGGGGGGTCCGTGCCTGCGCGATGCGTGTGTGCTCGTGTGTGTGAGCATGTGTGTATACGTGGGGCGGGTATGCACATGTGTGGGCGGGAATGGGGGCAGGGGTACATGTGCGTACGTAGTGTATCGTGTAGGTGTAGCGATGAACAGAGCGAGTATTTCAAACTCTATCCATAACAAAAGTTAAAAATAAATAGCGAACACTTAATGAAGTAACCGTAAATCTGCGATGTGTGGCCATGCGGAAATAGTATAAGATCGCTTCTTACATGACCATTAAACATATGGGGGTCCGTGCCTGCGCCGCGATGGGTGTGTGCTCGTGCGTGGGAGCATGTGTGTATACCTGGGGCGGGTATTCACGTGTGTGGGCGGGAATGAGGGTGGGGCACACATGTGTGTACGTCGTGTATCGTGTAGGTTTAGCGGTGAACAGAGCGAGTATTTCAAGCTCTACCCATAACAAAAGCTAAAGATAACTAGAGAATACTTACTGAAGTAACTGAAAATCTGTCATGTGTGGCCATGAGGAAATAGTATAAGATCTCGTCTTACATGACCATTAAACATCTAAGGAGTGACCATGACCTTGAGGCCTGATCACTCCGAAACAATCACCATTGGATCCGGCATGCGTGATATACCTGTAGTAAAGTTTTCATGAGAATCAAGGAAAATGCCCTGAAGTGTCAAATAACCGAGAACGTTACGTTTGTGCGAGGTGCCTTGGATTCAAAATTAAAATTGTATTCACTCTAAGTCTCTCAATCATCTTGTATGGGTAAAGGGAAGTAATTTAAGTCAAAAACGAAAACTTGTGTCTTATGACTCTACTGGGTGACGTTGAACTTCAGATCGGATCACTCTGAAACCATCACCATTGGATCCGTCATGCGTGATATACATATAGCAAAGTTTTCTTGAAAATCAAGGAAAGAGCCCTGAAGTGTAAAATAACTGAGGATTCTGCAATGTTTGTGCGAGGTGCCTTGGATTCAAAATTTAACATTTCATTCAATCTAAGTCTCTCGATCATCTTGTATGTGGAAAAAAGATGTAATACATGCCAAAAACGAAAAATGATATCTAGCGTGTTGACTGGGTGACCTTGACCTTGAGGGCGGATCACTCCGAAACCATCACCATTTGTGTCTGGCATGCGTGATATAGCTTCAGTAGTGTTCATGAAAATCAAGGAAAAAACCCTGAAGTGTCAAATAACCGAGAAATCTGCAAAGTGTGTGGGGTGCCATGGATTAAAATTTTAACATTTCATTCAATCTAAGTCTCTCAATCATCTTGCACGGATAAATGGAGATAATATGTGCCAAATCGAAAACTTGTATCTTACGTCTCGACTGGGTGACCTTGACCTTGAGGTCGGATCAATAAAAAAAACCACCACCATTGGATCCAGCATGAGTTATATACATATAGTAAGTTTTCATGAAACTCAAGAAAAAAGCCCTGAATGTTCAAATAACCGAGAAATCTGCAACGTTTGATGGGATTCCAAAGACTAAACATTTCACTCAATCCAACAATCTTAATCAGCTTGTATGAGTGAAAGGGGGTAATGTATGCCTTCTCTGATGAAGAGGAGTTCACTTCTGCCAAAAACTTTATTTTGATTCACCGACGGATAGCCTTCCACTTGGGCATGTGCCGGCCAGATCAATCAACCCCTTTACCATGTGGTAACATCCTGACCAAGTATGGTTGTTATCTGATCAAAACTATAGGTGTAGTCACAGTTCAAATGCCCATCCTGATAATCTCCATTCATTCCCTATGGGGCCATTTTCCATGCATTGGGGTCAAAGGCCAAAGGTCCAGGTCAATGTCATGTTTTAGGTGGGAAAAACCCCTTCAGGACTCCAAGGGTAACATCCTCACCAAGTATTGTAGTGTTCCGATCAATACTCTAGGTGTAGTAGCAGTTTAAAGATTAAAACTGAAAATCCACATACATTTCCTATGGGACTTTTTTGCCCACTCGAAGGTGGGTAACTGAAAGCCTATTCAACAGACCCAAATTAGTTTTAACATCACACTATTCCAGACTAGGTAGCAGAAATTTACCAAGTTTGGAGTTGATCGAATGAAATCTGTAGGAGAGGATGCCGTCAGAGGTTTTTGACGAAGAAGAAGAAGAAAGATCCTGATTGATTTTAATAATCTGCGATTGCATCGCAGATTAATTACCATATTCAACGAGGAGGGTTTTGTTAACCGCGTTACTGTAACAGCCACGTTATGACGTAATTTTCTAGAACTGTTGCTAACTCTAATAGAGCTTTGCAGGAAACATTTGTCTATCTTGTTCCTCAACATACTACAAGGTCATCATTATAATGGACACGAGCTATTGTCGATTAATACAGACTGTATACTAAATAATTAATAAATAAAGAGGTCTATTCTATGTATCGACATCCGTAATGAGTGTAAGTGTTTCTAAGCCAGTGTTTCAACTGTAGTTAACGATGATGATCTGAGGAATGTTTCGTGCCAATATGACATTGAGGAAGAACATTAATTAATGGTTCGACAATCTGCAATGATGTCTTCCCATAGGATATCCGCAAGGCTGTCTGTGCCACTATTTATTTCATTATTATCCGTCGCGATAGCATCTCATCCTGTCAGATTACTGTTGCGTAATTAGATAGGAAGCAGGCCTACATCAGTGTAGATGGAATGGCCGTAAGGATTTGACCCTTAGAAATAGCATTTCATACGAATCCTTCACTACCTGACTAACAATTTCTCATTTTGAGCTAAATATCACGTGATGTTAATGTAGCGACCCAATAACCAATTTAGCCCATTTGTACACGATGCAGGACAGATTGAAAATGGCGCTGACCCATATACCAATTTGTTATTGGCGCACTCGTTTGTAAACGGCACACTTCCCATATGCCAATGTCATACATGTGCCAATGGGAAATAAATCCATCCATCCATCCATCCATCCATCCATCCATCCATCCATTCATTAATTCTGTCTTGCTGATCATTTCAGCGATTTATTCTGTTGTTTGGACACAGCTGTTCGTATTTATGCATGTGTTCATTCATACATGTGGGTCTCTATATGTTCGTCCGTCCATCCGTCTGTTCGTTCATTCACTCATTCCTTCAGTTGGTTTGTCAATAAATCTGCATGCATCAGAAAGAGAATGGACATATATATGATTGTGTATACATTAGAAAGCACTGGACAATTAAATTAAACAAGCCTCTTATTAATCCATTGTTTTGCGATTACACATAATGAGTGTACTTAAGGATCGAAGTGATGAGAGGTTTAATAATGCAAGGTTCAAATGAAGTGACTAACATCATGATTGAGTAGAATTCGCATATTGGACTACATTCATAAACACATTAAATAATGCTCACATTTATGAAAGAAAATTAAAATGTTCTCATAGAAAATATCAATTTGCAGAGCGAGAGATTATTTTCGAAAACTTAACAGCACTTATTTATGCATACATTAAAACAATACTTTAATTTAAACTATGTGGGCATCACACTTCTCCCAGCGATTAGTATATTAGTAGATAAAATGTTTCGCGTAAACGATTGTTAGGCCTAAATTGTAAAGCGTCTATGGAAGGCGGTTCTACGGATTACATATTAGTCCTCAAGATCAATTGAATTAAGAGATTATGATATTATGTCATGCAACCTTTGCCAAAAGAGCTATGTGAATAAGACTATTTTGATTCATCTAAGGTGCCATACCAATGGATATGTAGCTCAAGTATATGAGTCACACTCAATTACTTCACATATAGGTTGACGTCGCAATCAAAATGTGTAATTAATGGCGCATCTAGGTCGATCACGAACATTTAATAGACATTCTGTTGACTATTTTGAAATTAATTTAACAGCATTAGAGCTGTTGCTGCCATATGCAGCAACAGCGCCCAATCAAATTAGTTTCAAAATATACAACAGGTTTACCTGTATAGTTATCGTGAAGATGTGATTCTCGGAATTCATGATTCAAAGTACCTAAATCCATCACAAACCGCGCAAAGCATGGGTGGAACTTAGCTAGAAATGGGCGGAGTATTATTAGAAATGTGGCCATCTATTCACAAAATTATCTGTCAAAATGTCTGCCGTAACTTTCCAGTGTATGCCCATTTAGTATACCTCGGGCGCATGGTGACATATCGCGGAAATACAAATCATAAGTAAGGTGAATGTATTGATTTCGAAAGGTATGTGGTTTAGATATTTTAAAAATTCCAAATGGCCAGCAGCTAATCCTCTAAATAAGACTGAATAATGCCATAATTTGTTAGAGAGAAATGGAGAATCCGATCTATCCCTCAAGTATCAGACGTCACCATCAATTACGTCACTTGTTAGCTGGCGTCGCAATCATAATGACGTAGTGCGCGATCGTGAAAATCGAAAAGTTCATTCCTGTTGTACGAATTGTATGGCTTTGATAAATGTTTAGCTTAATAAACATTCTGTTGGGCTGTCGCTGTCTAGCCCAGTCAAATTAGTTTCAAAATATGCACCATCTTACGTTTATAGTTCCCTGTAAATTTACATTCTGGGAATTCAACTTTCAAAGCTTCATATCGATCCCAACGTGTGTAAAATGTGTTCGGATCTTAGCTAGAAATGGACCGGTCATAGCTAGAGATAAATCTATCCATTATGAATGAAGGATGTTTGGCCTATTGTAGCAAAGGAGGAGTCCGGTTCGATCTATGCCCCGTCCACCTCTAGCTAAGCTCCGCCACCCTTTGTTCGTATCGGGATCGATCCATCCATGCAATCTCTGAATCTCAATAACCACAAAACTATACGGGTAAGCTGTTGAATATTTGAAACTAATTTGCCTCAGCGCCCAATTAAATTAGCTTCAAAATATTCAGCAGACTGTTTATTAAATAGTAACGTCAAACAATTCGTACAACTTGACGGCCTATTAATCGTTTATGATGGACCAAATCGCAGCCATCTACATGTGACGTAGATGGTTATGACGTCATATGATTGATCGATAATCTGGACTCGTCCATTGCATTCGCACGTGTTACCTTTATAAGCCTATGCATTTAGCATTGCTGGATAAAATGTAATTAACACGTTGAACTCAAAAGACCAAATAGCAAAGGTCATCTGCAATGCAAGAACTACTATGTCGAATATGTGGAAGCTAATTTTACTGGAAACTGTTACTGCCAATGTCAGCAACATGTGTCTGTGAAATAAGTTTCAAAATATCCCACAGATCGCCAGAATGTTCATTAAATAGTAGAAGCTTACAATTCGTACAACAACGCTTATTCCGTCTTCAATTACGCGTTCGTGATGTACTTATCTACGTCCTTCATGCCGTCGTCGATTATGACGTCATCCTACACGTGGCGTAATTTATTATGTCGTCATATGTGTGATGAATAAACTGGAAAGGTCCATTTTATTGTGATGTCTGATGCGCATTTACCGTTGTGAAACTAGTTGATCATATTCATATCACTGGTAAATGCATAAGCGGATCTGATTCCTAGCAGAGTGCCAAATATCATAATTGTAATGACATATTGCTTCGTCAAGAGAATTCAAAGGTCAGTAGTGAACGAATTGTAAGTCTATGCCTCTGATAAAATTGCAATTTAATAAACATTTCGTAGAATATTTTGAAACTAATTTGACTGGAAGCTGCGATTTGTCAATGACAGCAACATGTTCCTATCAAATTAGTTTCAAAATATCCAGCGGCTTACCTGTAGCGTTGCGTTGAAAATGAGATTCTGTGAAGGTACAAATAGCTAACACTCGTTGACTGTGGGGACGGAAAGTTTGGGACACAATCTGCTGACGTTGTCTGATGCGTATTTGCCGTTGCGAAACTGGATCATATCTCTGGTAAATGCATTAACAGATTTGATTCCTAAGTTGTCAGAATATTCGCGACGTATAAATGAATTATGAATAGCAGAACTCTTGAATAGGAAGCATTGCAGTGGTTAGATTTATGTTCCTGGTCTGATCGATAGATGCGTGGTGAGAAAGCTTTAAGACCACGCTATCGGTTTCTTTTTTAAGATCATGTATACGTTTGAGAACATATTGCGTGTTCGCGCATGGTAAATTTTCCGTGATATAGGTGACAGACGTCTTTGTCGTTTACTCCGGCAATAGAGGGAACCTCTTCTATTAAATAATAATAATAAGCGGAAAATTATGTTTGCTTCGATTCCAATAGCCCATTCGACAGGAATATCAAAACAATGATAATGTAATTTAAGTTGCTGAGATAGGCATGCGAATAGTATTTTTAGAGGCGTCGATATATAGTGATTATCTCTAGATAATGTTAATTCACTGTTGATAATTTTGAAAACACATGTATTTGAGAGTCCCTGTTTCTGGTGAAATCAATGAGTTTCGGTCAAATTGAATTCAAAATATGCTGCTCTTTCCAGTGTCGTAACATGATACCTGCTAGATATTTTTTAAATTTGTGTGACTGAAAGTAGTAGGTCAATCGAAACAATGGTTTTCAGTCAAATTGCTTTAAAATCAGACAGTATTTTATGTGTAGTATGTAGTGGTTAATCAGCTTAACGTGAATATAACTGAGATTATATGACTGGCTGTAGAGGATATTATTCATTCGTTGCCATACACCAGAGCGCACAGGCCCAACAGTGTCACTAACTTGTTCCCGCCCGAGTGGCATAAATGCTATTTAGCTATTTTTTTCAAATTCTTTTTACTGGTGGTTATAGGTTGATTATTATACAAATTTATCAACCAATGACATTGATTAGTCCCCAGGTCATTTGACTCATTTCCTTTAATGTGTTAGCAGCTTTTTTTAATTTGATGCCCAAAATAATGTTTTAATTATTAAATGTTCAGTTAATAATTAATGACACGCCAATGTGAAGAAGCATGCCACATTGTATTGTACCATGGCAAGTCTTGGAAGGAGGCATTATGGCTTCTAGAGATTATGGAAAACACATTGACTGGGCAAATGTCTATGATTCTTGATCAATTTGGTCACATTCCATTCTTGTTGTCTTATTGCAGAACTTTAAATACATGTATATACTATATAATCGTGAAATACTGATCTAATTACACAAGAATAAGCATTATATTTATATCTTAGAAAAGAACTCTGTTTGCAATTAACACTTTCACCGATGAATTCCGCATATCTCATTTTCAAGGCAACCATGCAGGAAAACTGTTGAATATTTTGAAAATAATCTGACTCAAAGCAGCAATGGCTTCCAATCATATTGTTCAAAATATTCAACAAAATATCCTATGAATCGTAAAGAATTTACTTTTCAGGAATTTGTTGTTGAAAGGGTTAATGTTGCACTGACTAATGGAGATAACACGTTCATAGAAAATGTTCTCCTATGCCCAGGGAAAAATGCTTTTTGAAAACTGTTCTTTGATATGACTGGCTGGGAACCCGCCCTTTTACACATCCATGAAAAAATTCTCAAAAATACCCAATTTTCCCCATTTATTTGTCTGTCATGCAATTTATAAATTATTTTACTTATCTCCATTGGTCATATTACACGCAAGATGGTTTACTATTAACTTACCATTCTTATCTTCTTCAACGATGGCACAGTCACTACCTTGAACTCTACTGCATTTCTCCCTGTGTTTTTAGGCGTGCTACTATGCCATGTATCTCAACTTGACAAGATTTACATTTTGCTCTACACCCAGTTCCTGTCTTAGATGGTACTTTTTCAAAGTAATACCAGATTGGGTTACTTTTTCTTCCAGACATCATATGTTCTATACAGTGTCTATTTTGTGAAATGCATGTACATGTACCAAGAAAAATATGTCCATTTATCCGACTTATTCTTGGAAATATTCTAACTCTTTCTATTTACTGGAAATAGATTATTTTCTGCTAAATCACATCGAAGAGCGAGTAGGATGCCTTGACAACATTTCAGTACAGACTACTTACACACCATATACAGACTGTGTTTAAGTTAACACGTAAATTCACTCTTATTGAGTCGGCGGACTTATTTTATTCACGAGCGGGTATGATAAACAATTCCCTGTTTTATGCAGATAAAGTGCATATAAACAAAACCGGATCTTCTCTACTGGTACGTTGCATAAATGATTACGTGACCATTCTTCGAAACGCGGTGTGTAGGTTTTGTGGTGAGCCCAATCACAAATCATCCATGTGTCGTCATGGTCAACTGGTTCAATGCTATTCCTGTTACGGCTACGGTCATAAATCAAATCGGTGCCTTGGACATTAATTGGCCGGCCAAGAAGGAGCGCCTATTGTAAACAAACTGTGTAAAATTAACAAAAATATTTCTCAAACAAAGTATAATAATAATAATAATAATAATAATAATAATAATAATAATAATAATAATAATAATAATAATAATAATAATAATAATAATATTAATAATTGTACGTGTATTTATTCCACGGAATATATGTATAATGTTGTAACCAGTAACAGATATGATTTATTAAGATATTTCGATGATGAGAATAATAGCCGTATATCATCAAATTATGACCATCCACCTATCAGTTCAAAGTCTCCTTCTGTTGTATTAGGAACTGCTAGTGCTACTTGTACTGTCACTAATACAGTAACTGTTATCGCTAATGTTAATTCTATGACACCTACTACAAAGTGCTGTCTTGATGATGATACAAGTCATATACCTATTGCCATTCCAAATGATGTTCCATGCGCCCCTGATAGCGCTTGTATACCCGCCAGCCCATGCGCCCCTGATAGCGCTTGTATACCCGCCAAGACATGTGCCCCGTTTAGTGTTTGTATTACAGACAGCCTGTGCACCCCTGGTAGTGCTTGTCTTACCGCCAACCTATGCGCCCCTGATAATGCTTATCTTACCGCCAACCCATGCGCCCCTGATAGCGCTTGTATACCCACCAACACATGCGCCCCTGGTAGCGCTTGTATACCGGCCAACTCATGCGCCCCGGGTAGTGTTTGTATACCCGCAAACCCATGCACCCCTGAAAATGCGTGTATACCCGCCAACCCATGCACCCCTGATAATGCTTGTATACCCGCCAACCCAGTTGTCGCATCTCCACGCGTTCATTATAGTGCTCATATTACCACATTTCCACATACCGCTACTAGTGCTAATCTATGTTATGATAATAATAATAATAATAATAATAATAATAATAATAATAATAATAATAATAATCTCTCCTTTGCAAATAATACCATGAGTGGAGAGAATTGTAATATGAGGATTACGGATAATAATTATCTAAAATTCGTAAATATTTTCTACTACATGAACATGTCCAAAGTAAGTTTTCTAAATTTCATCAATATTATTTCATACTGTGTCGTTGGAAAGATAACCGACCAACAAACACATGCAAGTGTTAGGTCACCTCTTGATCAATGGAAATGTAACAATGCTTTTATCAAATTAACAAAACAATATGACTCCCCATTGTTCAATTCAAATGCGAAAGGCATACGCATAGGCCACTTCAACGTACAGCACTTGTTGCCCAAAATAAGCCAATTGAAAATAATGATGGAAACAAGCATAAAACAAATTGAAATTCTTGGTACAACAGAAACTTTTCTTAGCAGTATCTCGACTAATAACCTAATCGAAATTAATAGCTATAATATCGAGAGAAAAGATAGGTCAAATCGCTCGGGAGGCGGCATTGTAGTTTACGTTGAGGAGAGCCAATCATATTTTAGGAGGGCGGAGCTAGAATCTGAGACTTTGGAGGCACTATGGATTGAAGTTAAGCCGTACAAAACAAAACCATTTTTATTAGGCTGTGTTTATAGACCGCCGGATTCACCGTCTAGCTGGATTGACGAATTCGAATCTTTACTCGAGGCCGCATATTTATATAATACTGATATTGTACTGATAGGCGATTTTAATATAGATTTTAATGTTCCCATAATAGCAAAATGGCAATCATTAATGGATGCATTTCACTTAGTGCAGTTAATAGATAAACCGACCAGAATAACAGAAACGACTGCTAAAATAATCGATCATGTATATTGCACTGAAAAAAGCAAGCTTACTTCTGCGAGTGTAGGCGAGCTTGCGCTAAGCGACCATTTTCCCGTATTTGCAGTGCGGCATAGTGTCACTAATAAAACTAATAGTCATCATTCAATAAAATACAGATGTAAGAAAAAATTTAACAGCAACAAGTTTATTCAAAATTTATTAGAATATAATTGGGATATAATTAATTTCGTCAACGATCCAAACGAAGCACTAAGCGTTTGGCATGAAACATTCCTTAATATTTTTAATAACCACGCCCCGATTGTCGAGCGACGAGTTAAAAAGTACTCCCAACCTGGATGGATGAACCAAGACATCTTGAAAACGATGAAAGACCGAGATTATCACAAAAAGTTTAAAAATATTGTCAAATACCGGGAATTGAAGAATAAGGTAATGTCATTGATAGAAAACGCGAAGCGGCACTATTTCGGTATACAGCTGACAGAAAATAAGCATAATCCTTCAAATATATGGAAGATCTTAAAAAGCATCAGCCCCAAAACAAACAAAATGCCATTAATATTATTAGATAACCAGGGAAACGAGGTTAGAGATACCGGACAACATTGTGAGATGTTCAATAAATACTTTGCTACTGTTGCATCCGACCTTGCGAATGCCATACAAAATAAAAACCACGCGATTTCACAGGATCTTGTAATGCATGTTAACAGTAGAGTTCCAAACGATGTCCAGTTTAAAATACCTGGAATAACAGTAGATTATGTTTACCGTGAAATTTCCCGTTTAAAAACTAATAAATCCGCAGGGTATGATACTTTGAACGCGCATTTCCTAAAGCTGGCCGCTCCAGTTATCGCACCATCAATCACCGCCATTATTAATAAGAGTATTGATACAGGAGTATTTCCTACCATGTGGAAATGCGCAAAAGTTAACCCCTTACACAAGTCCGATAATAAAAGCGAAATTAGTAATTATAGGCCCATTTCTATTCTGCCAATTTTATCGAAAATTCTGGAAAGACATGTACACAATTATCTATATAAATTTTTGACTACATATGATCTATTATGCGAATCTCAGTCCGGCTTTAGACCCAAACACTCCTGCGAAACCGCGTTGCTAAAATTAATAGACACGTGGCGATTTGCAGTCGATAATGGAGAATTCGTTGGAGCTATTATGATAGACTTCAGAAAAGCGTTTGACCTTGTAAACCACGACATACTGCTACGAAAACTAGGCATTTATAAGTTTCATGCATTTGCGCAAAAATGGCTTAGATCGTATTTAGAAAACAGACAGCAGTATGTTTCAATCTCGGACAAAACATCTGGCATGTTACCAGTCACGGTAGGCGTACCGCAAGGCTCGGTGTTAGGACCTTTGCTATTTATTATCTACGTGAATGACCTCCATATGAATCTTACCTGTAATGTCGATATGTATTGTGACGATACAACCATGCATTGCCATTTCGATAATGTAGCAAATATAACTGAAAAATTAACAGCTGATATGGCATCCGTCCATGATTGGTGTCAAAACAATAAAATGGTTATAAATACCGACAAGACCAAATTACTAATGATAGGCACTAAATTCAAACTAAAACAGATAAATCCGGAAATTAAAATATCTATCGTCGATGGAGAAATAGAAAGTGTAGAAAATGCAAAACTCTTAGGCTTAAATATTAACAACAATCTCTCCTGGCAACAACACATCAACAAAATTTGTAGCAAAATATCTTCCCTAATTTTTATGTTAAAGAAAAATAAACGGTACATGAATGTTGAGCAACGAACCTTATTTTACAAATCATACATACTTTCGCACATTGATTACTGTTCTCTCGTATATTACGCAGGTATGCCAACATTGTTGAGCAAACTAGAAAAACTTCAAAAACGTGCAGCGAGAATCATCTTAGACGTCCCACATAGAACACCATCGCTGCAATTATATGATGAATTGAAATTGACGCCACTATTACAACGTATAACTATTAAATCAAACATTATGACATACAAAGCACTAAACAACCATACACCTAAGTACATCAGCGACATGCTTACACCCATAGAGACAGCACACACATTACATCTACGATCTAAAACTAATAGCCATTTGAAGCCTCCGAAAATACGAACCAACTATGGAAAATACAGTTTCACATACACAGCTAGTCAAAATTGGAATTCCCTTCCTACGTGTGTTATAAATTCAGAAACGCTATCATCTTTTAAGCACAACATGCACATACATACACACTTTCAATGATTTTATGCTTTGTTTCAACGTACCTGCATTAATAATAATAATAATAATAATAATAATAATAATAATAATAATAATAATAATAATAATAATAATTAATAATAATAATAATAATAATAATAATAATAATAATAATAATAATAATTTATCGATTGCAAAATATAATAGTATCTAACCATAAGAGCCGAATTTAACCTGCTCGGGGCCCAGGGCTAATAACTTTCTGGGCCCCAGTGTTCATTAATCTCCCGAAACTAACGGACTTCTCCGGGTTTATCTATGCCCCGCCCATCTCTATCGAAGCTCCACCTACTCATCATTCGTGTTGGAATCGGTCGATCTCCGCAGATTTTGGATATCATTTTATAGAAAACTAAATAAACTATTGGATATTTTTAAGCTAGTTTGTCTGAGTGCTGTATCTGCCTAAGGCAGAAACGACACCCAGTCAAATTAGTTTCAAAATACTCAACAGCATGTTTATTACATTAGCATAGAATTACAAATACATACTTATTATTGTCGTCTTTCCGCCATTTGATATTTGATATTGAAATGGTTGAAAATAGGTTTTCATTGCAACAATTATGTATAGTTTTGTATATATTTTGTGCATGATTTGTAAATTTTGTAAATATAATTCTAATTAGTTCATATAGTTATTTGGCGAGGGCCTCTGGGAGATCAGGGCATTGCTCTGAAGATTTACCCTCGATAAATAAAGATTCTTATCTTATCTTATCTTATCTTATCTTAATGACAGCATCGCTTTCATGTGTAATAAACAGTATACAGTATAAAGTAACCGATTTCCAGGAAATAGAGAGTGCTAACACATTTCGAGGAAATTTAATATGAAGTATGCGTCAAACATTATTTTGATTTTATCCCTCTGAAGAACAGATGTACTAATCACAGATGGCTACTGCATGTCTAGTAGCCCAGTGATGAATCATCTGTAACTGGCAACTGCTTGATATCTTTTTCCATGAAGGCATTCAATATTTCCAAATTTATGTAGCAATATCATAGCTCATCAATAGCACTTATATGAAGATGTTCAATGGCACTTCTATGAAGATGCCTCTATTTTAAAGAGTACATACATGATATAAATAGGTGTATTTTCTCAAACAGATGCATACATGTGTAACATTATAAACCCCACCCATATGATTACGAACTGCACGACATGATTTTCATTAAGCTCCGCCCATAGGGTAAGGGTGGGGCCAGTGTCCAGTGGGAGTCGTGGGCTAGAAAGTCAAAGTTGGCAAAATTCAACTAACTTTGGTAGATTGGTTCTCTATATGATCGCGGATTACGAGACATTGTTTACCCTGCCCACGGGGTGGAGTGAGTGCATGGACAGAACAACAAAGTTGGCGGAATTAAGCAAATCTGCAATGTGAGTTACTCATATGATTGTGGATTGTTACATGTACAATGTAGGCAATGTTTACATTAGGCTTAGACTGCCCCTGGGTGAGGTGGGCGGTGATGATGAAGAATGTTAAATTTGGTGAAAGCATGGCCTTTGCGCTGGCATGCTATTGACTGCGCAATTCTAGTTAAAATACCTTGAAAGAAAATTTAATTCATAGTTAGTACATGTACTTAGTTAAGTAAACTTGAGTGGAGGATGGCATGCCTTTTCAGTGAAGCATCCTACACAATGGCACAGTGATATGACCATTTGTTGATCAAATTTGCTACTAATAATTTTTTTTAAATTCAAAAAAAATCCAAAAAAATCTGATTTAAATCCAAAAAATCTGATTTAAATAAAAAGAAATCCGATTTTTTTTAGTTTTTAAAAAAATCAAAAAATCGCCAACCCTGCCTGTATGTTGGTTTGATTACGACAATGACTTTTTCGTCATTCGTCTCTTACTTAGATATTCAGCTTTCACATATCCATTTACATTGTAATGTGCCGGTATCTACAGCAGTTTCACATTCATCCTGTTTTACCGTACGATATAGTATACGCAAGCGTGCCAAACATCTCACTAGATCATAGTCCTCTGTTCTTTGCATTTGGGCTTGTCATTGAGACATTGAATCTGTGATGACAATTTCCACTGCTGCTGTTGCTGCTGTTGTTGTTGTTGTTGTTTTTGTTGTTTTTGTTGCTGTTGTTGTTGTTGCTGTAGTTGTGGCGATGGTTGCGATGACGGTGGTGTTGGTGGGGATGCTACTGGTACTGGTGGGGCTGGTCGTGTTGATAGTGGCGGTGGCGTGATGATATTGCTTGGTTATTGTGGTAGTTTCGATGGTCGCAGTGGTGTGATTTGTAGAGGCGGTGCTTACATTGATGTTGCTGGTGGTTTGATGATGGTGGTGTTAGTGGTTGTGATGCCTTCACGCACTAGTGGAACGCTTTGTACAGTGACTAGGGTGACAATAACCTATTGTTTATCTACTTAGTTCTAGACCGTATTTGATTAAATCTCAAAAATGTATTTGAATGCCTTGTGTGTCAGGCCTGACGATTGTATTTCCCCAGAGTTAATTGTATCTGAATCACAGACTAGTAATATATATATAGTTTCATTGTCATATCTGAGCGAACTGCTACAATACTGCTACACCACAACGACAGAATCTCGCTCCTGAATTATCAATTTGAGTAATGAACATCCCTATGGAATTGACTATATGCATATATAATAAAAAATGCTTAGCCAGAATCAATTATTAGGCATGATTAAATTAGCTTTAGTTTAGCGCCACGCGCGTATAATCGGGGCTTGTCTAAGTTTGACTGCCAAGCTGGAGAGTCTGGAAATTGTCGTTTACTGGGAATTGGCATTGACCTCACAGTCATGCAAAACGACGGGAGCGCATTACATATCCATTTGTAACACTTTAATGTCTAAATTTAGTCAGGAAAATTCATATTTTCTCATCAAAATGTCAATTTGCAAAAAAGGGAAGACTTTCTTTTATATTTTATCATTAGAATGACTGGCTCCGTTATCGAGCCAGTCATTGGTGGTAAATTTTCAAAGATTCTCTTCTCTTGGTCTGCAAAGGGACATTTCTAAAGACCACAGTGGCCGTTTTTGGCCGGTTATGCAATAAATGGTCAATGTATCCCATTTAACCATGGCAGTGGATAATGCTGGAATCAGGTCTTTAAGCCTTTAATGAGTCACTGTCCATATCCAAACCAAGAAAATGCTATTTTTGAAAATTTACCACTGAAATTACTGACTCGGTTATCGAGGCAGTCATTCCAGTGATAGGTTTTCAAAAATAGTCTTCTCTTGGCCTGCAAATGGACATTCCTCAAGACCATTACAGAGGCCGGCGTTGGCCAGCTTCGTAGTGATACGGTTAATAAGAGTTTAGTTATGGCTTCAAGTATGCATAGTGAACATGGAGATACACGACGGAAAAGTGGAAACATGTATCCATAATTCAAACTATAAAACATCAGATATACAATGCCACTGAGGAGGAATTTAACATGCCTCCAAAACAAAATAAACGGTAATATTGAATATTTGTAACATAGTTGGATTAGAGTGCAATTCTTACATCGTGTTCAAAATAGTACTAACTAACATGTTTCTCGGGAGTGGGGTGGGGTTGTTGTTTGGGAAATATGTTAACCCGTTTATGAGCTGTACTGTAGATTCTTGCGTAAAACATTTGAAGACATAGTGAATGTCATTATGTTTACAAGAGATGTAATGATAAGTTAATAAAGGGCAATGCGTCTTTCACGATACTGCTATTAAATGGGTGATGTTAATCAACATTTCTGTTTGCATTGACAGAATAATGGCATTGTGCTCCAAATTAGTGGAGAATTAATGGGCATCATAACACTGTGTTTGGCTTATTTCTCATGAGAGACATATACTGGCACTGGTCCAAACCGAAAGCACCATATACATGTATGCAGCAATAGGATTTTGATGATAATATCCTTCTTTGTGTCGGTGTGCAATGAGAGTGGCAACGGAGGGAAGGACTTAAGGAAGGATCAATTTTTTGATATCCACGCCCACTTCTAGCTAAGCAACTGCCAATTTGTGTCTTGGAATACATTTAAATCTTTGAAACCTGACTTCCCAGAATTTAATGTTAAGACGATTATGCATTACACTATTTTGACACTAATATGACTGGAAGCTGTTGATGCCTATGGCAGTAACAGATTCAAGTCTAAGTGGTTTCAAAATATTCAAGAGAATTTATTAAATTGTAAATTCATCAAAGACGTATCGGTATCTATCTTCCAACTATTCAACAGGTGTCATATTTTATTTCTTTTGAGCCAAATTCTGGGAAATGTATAACAAGTTGGGTAAATTCGATTCTTTAAAGTACCGATGAACTGTCAACATTGTACGGTAAACTTGCCAATAACTGTCACCTGCTCTGGGATCCTTAACATGTTTGGTCGTACGATCACCCTTAAATAAACTTCATCGCGTTAACACACATATCCACATGGGTCTGATTTTAGTCTACAATGTCACTTAAGATACGCGGGACGTGGCTGTGTAGATTCAACAAGGCGAGTTCTATTGAAATCACTGAACGGGACGTAGAACGAACTTACTTAAAGGGTTACTAAACTCTGTGTTCTGTGTGCTAACGAGATTCGATTATAACAAACCGGATCCTAATTAAGTGCGGTTATCCTAACTCTATTAACTAGATATTAACTGCGTCATTGAAATAATTTTTCCAGAAGTTAACTGCACCTGAACCCAAGAAACAATAACTCCAAATGTTTTCTATTAAGAAAACCATCACCCTTAGCTTAATGGATGACAAGTCTTTGCTGGAACCTGGCAATGGTAGTGTCACGGGCGTGAATGGGTTGTGACTGGTTCAAAGTCTCACCTGCAGGTGGGGGTTTTGATGGTGCGGTATGCAATAGCGATACTCTGGTGTCTGTTTAATGTCTCTAATTGTTGCTTTTATGATGCATTACATTTACAACAACAGAAATATCATGTTGTCACCTAAATAAACCATAACAGAACAATCAATCTTAATAACAAGAAGCATTTTTGTTCCAGGATGAGATATCTTCCCTTTCAGAAGCATCCACGATCACACTAAATTCTATCCATTACCGGTGAGCTACCCGCCGTGCGACAATATAATAAATATAACAACCCTGGCTTACAAAGCAATGGTTTGAGCCATATATCACGGGATTATAATAATTCTCCTAGGAAACCGATGGTGTGGATGATTACATTCTGTACACCATGACAAGTGGTGCGCTTTGGCCGTACTGAATAGGATATTAACAACTATGTGCTAAATACTGATTATTTATCCATTTATGTGCTCATATTCTCTGATAATTAGCCAATGCTCACGAACACATTTTGATTAATGTAACAGATAAACAAGTTATCTGTCTACACGTATGTTTACCTGTTTCTGTAGCTTAATACGCATTGAGTTTATAACATGCAGCTGGAGAAGTGGCGGTGTGTTTGACAGCAATAGCTTACAAGGACTATAACGTAGAATTGGCAACATCATCCAAATAACCAATACAGTTCCGCGAAATGGGAGCATTATCACACGACAGGGAGCATCGACCATAATTTCTTCATGACAGAATTGTTCTTCTGTGCCTCGTCTTGGCGCTAACTTAACTGTAATGCATTATAATTACGACCAGTAGAAATAGGTGGTAGTGACGAAGATGCGTGGCCATTTTACAGATATACTTAAGAGAAAAATAAATATTTGGTAAGTAATTTCAAACGAATAAACATACAAATTTCCAGCAAAAATAATTGCGAAGAGAATGGCAGATAAGACAACAATAATCTCTCACTTGTCAGGTCCCACCAAGACTCATAGTTATATGGCGATCTGCAGATTAAGGATTAGTGCAACTTGCGAAGTACAGTAAGTTACTAGCATGTGATCGAAACTATTCAAACGGAATTAACAACAGATTACACAGTGCTACGAATATACATTGAAATCGCAAATGGAGAGGCGGACGAATGCATAGACAGATTGACCTGAGGATTAACACACTTCCTTCGACTACCATACATAACGTATCAGCGGAGATGCAATAGGGTGCTCAGAGTAGAACGTTAGATATCAAAGAACAATCAAAATCATACTAGGACATAGGTTCCGAAATACGAGAGAGAAAGAGAGAGAGAGAGAGAGAGAGAGAGAGAGAGAGAGAGAGAGAGAGAGTACATCTAATTTTTCTGCTGATGTACTAGATGCGAGACTAGAAGCGTAAAAACTTGTCTGGATCCATGATTGACAAAGGTCACGTAATCTGATAAAGTATTGACGTTGAACCATTTTCCATATTGCAAGCAGGGACTCAAAATTGTCATTTCTTATTGGCTTGGGCAAATACAATTAGAGTTCAGATTTCATGATATTCAAGAGGACGATGGTTTGATTGAAGACGGGATTTCTCCACCAGAGTGTCCAATAAATACATTAAGACAATTCTCGTGTTACTCTAGAGAAAGGCAAACCTTATAAACATGGGAAGAAATAGATGAATTTCAGGTCAAATTGCTGATATCTTAGTTGCGTGTGCTACAACAAGATGAAAATGTGACTTGGATTTTCAAGCTGTTCTGTTTCTATTATTAAGTGGCATAGAGGAACGCTTGCTAAATATATTCGCCGTGACACAACCGTAGTAAGCTGAATAAAAAAAATACATCGACCTCTTCGCACTTTGTTCAGGTGAGAAATCAACACTAGCTTTAGTTTCTGCCCTAGGGTCAAGAAATATCCTGTTTCTCAGTTACAGCTGTCAGACTGAAACTGTATCTAATTGTCAACAAGATCACGATGGTTTGCTGTAATCAAGTGGCTTCAATTGTGTGGTGCGCCACGCCCACCACTGCTACCACTGCTGCTCGTGCATCGCCCCCACCACTCCGTTTCCGCTGCGTTGCGCAGGCGCCTCGCTGCCGCCAGATGACTGGGAGCGGGTACATCCATTGGACGACTACAACGCATCCGCCCGCGATTCCCCCATGACCACGGGGCCTTTAGGGACCTTCCGCCTGATGGGGAAGGGGTCAGAACTGGATCAGTCACAGACATTTGCTGACTGCGTAATGGGTAAGCAGAACGAAATGGTTGTCGTAGGGCCGTGTACGCATTCGCATCCAAAGGATTAACCTCAACCGTAATGTCTTGACGTTAAGTAGACCAGTCGTAGTTGGTAGGAGAGGAGGGAATGCGGAAACTATCTTCACCTTCAGAACTCCCAATAGGGGTATCCATCTGAGCACCCGGAAGCTGCGCAATTGGCAACTCAACACCGATTAATAATGATATAGTATAATATTTATTGAGCAATAATTTACGAAACACGGACAATTACAAACTCTTGCATCATTCCATGACAAACCACCTGTGAGCAACGACTGAAAGTAAATAACGATATGTAACGAAAAATACTATTGTTGAATAAATAAGTGGTAATGACGAAAGTACAAAATAATATTGATACGTTAGTATTCTTACCAGGCTCTGAGAACTGTCTACCCCGATAGTATATATGTAAGATAAGATCCTCTGTGCAGAGCTGACTTGATGGATGCACATCCGTGGAAGGGACAATACAAATTCAAGACCAGGAGAAACAGTATATTATATAGGATACCAATCGAATGTAGAAGTATTTCATCAGCATTGAAATAAAGTGATGTCATGGATAAGGACAGACTAAAAATAAAAGGTGATATATGACAAACAATAGGTTCCAACAACACAGGGTAAGGAGCGTCTTCTACAAATTAAAAGCCTATCCTCTCTTTATAAAAACAATGACGAGGTGCAAAATATATGGAAGAGGACAAATATGATCGGAGTGATGATCACACGAACCCCTGCACTGGCACGGATCACCCCAATGTGATAGTATTAAAATAGCGGATGAAGATTTGCACGATGATACTTGAGCGATGGACGCGTGTAAGGACGATATTGCAGTAGCGGATAAAAATCTGTATAACAATACTTGAGTGGTGGGCGTCTTTAAGGACAGTACTACGAAACCGGATATAGATCAGCATGACAATACTTGAGTGGTGGACGTCTTTAAGGACAGTACTAGAAAACGGGATATAGATCAGCATGACAATACTTGAGCGGTGGACGTCTTTAAGGGCAGTGCTACGAAACCGGATATAGATCAGCATGACAATACTTGAGTGGTGGACGTCTTTAAGGGCAGTACTACGAAACCGGATATAGATCAGCATGACAATACTTGAGTGGTGGACGTCTTTAAGGGCAGTACTACGAAACCGGATATAGATCAGCATGACAATACTTGAGTGGTGGACGTCTTTAAGGACAGTACTACGAAACCGGATATAGATCAGCATGACAATACTTGAGTGGTGGGCGTCTTTAAGGACAGTACTACAAAACCGGGTATAGATCACCACGACAATACTTGAGTGGTGGACGTCTTTAAGGACCGTACTAGAAAACCGGATATAGATCAGCATGACAATACTTGAGTGGTGGACGTCTTTAAGGACAGTACTAGAAAACCGGATATAGATCAGCATGACAGTACTTGAGTGGTGGACGTCTTTAAGGACCGTACTACAAAACCGGATATAGATCACCACGACAATACTTGAGTGGTGGACGTCTTTAAGGACAGTACTACGAAACCGGATATAGATCAGCATGACAATACTTGAGTGGTGGACGTCTTTAAGGACAGTACTACAAAACCGGGTATAGATCACCACGACAATACTTGAGTGGTGGGCGTCTTTAAGGACAGTACTAGAAAACCGGATATAGATCACCACGACAATACTTGAGTGGTGGACGTCTTTAAGGACAGTAGTACGAAACCGGATATAGATCAGCATGACAATACTTGAGTGGTGGACGTCTTTAAGGACCGTACTAGAAAACGGGATATAGATCAGCATGACAATACTTGAGTGGTGGACGTCTTTAAGGACCGTACTACAAAACCGCGTATAGATCAGCATGACAATACTTGAGTGGTGGACGTCTTTAAGAACCGTACTAGAAAACCGGATATAGATCAGCATGACAATACTTGAGTGGTGGACGTCTTTAAGGACCGTACTAGAAAACGGGATATAGATCAGCATGACAATACTTGAGTGGTGGACGTCTTTAAGGACCGTACTAGAAAACGGGAAATAGATCAGCATGACAATACTTGAGTGGTGAACGTCTTTAAGGACCGTACTAGAAAACGGGATATAGATCAGCACGACAATACTTGAGTGGTGGACATCTTTAAGGGCAGTACTACAAAACCGGGTATAGATCAGCATGACAATACTTGAGTGGTGGACGTCTTTAAGGACCGTACTAGAAAACGGGATATAGATCAGCACGACAATACTTGAGTGGTGAACGTCTTTAAGGACAGTACTACAAAACCGGGTATAGATCACCACGACAATACTTGAGTGGTGGGCGTCTTTAAGGACAGTACTACAAAAGCTGATATAGATCAGCACAACAATACTTGAGTGGTGGACGTCTTTAAGGACAGTACTACAAAACCGGGTATAGATCAGCACGACAATACTTGAGCGGTGGACATCTTTAAGGGCAGTACTATAAAACCGGATATAGATCAGCACGACAATACTGGAGTGATGGGCGAAGGACAGTCTCATATAGCAAAAAGGCTAACGGAGCACTATTACTATAAACAACTATAAATTCGGCTCTCTAACCTTAATGTTCAAACTATATGAAGTCAGGCCCTCAAATAGTAGTAAATTCATCCTGGAGAAGTATCAAATGGAAACCCTATCTACTTGTACACACGGCATGGAAAGATACGATCCAGCGAAGACCATCTGGTTCCAGATAAGTCCAGTGACCTATACCACGGAAATGCATGTTCCAGCTGGGAGGATCTATACGAGAAGGATGGTAATGAAGAGTTAAGACAGGTTCTGAGAAATGCAGCGAAATAGAAATATTACGACATATAACTCCCTAGCAGTATGAAGAACATAATATAAGTTTAAAGTTTGCCCATCTCAGTACCCTTTCTACAATCAATTTCAATGGGTAAATTACCTAAATACTAACTAACCCAGTCATATCAAGCAAAACGGACAAGGTTCCGCTCAGATGGAATAAGAGCTGCGCAAGCTTCTCTATGATAACACATACTCCCAAGAAGAAGAAAGATCTACCTCGCTCGATTTCACCCTTCCAGCGCATCCACCCATCATATGATGTCATAGTCAACTACGTGATGTGTAGAATGAGATCATAATCAATGACGTCATGAATGACGTCGATAAATACGTCACGATCGCATATTTGAAGACGGTCTATGCGTTGTTGTACAAATTGTTTGTCTTTACTATTTAAGAAATATTCTGTTGAATATTTTGAAACTAATTTGACTGGAACCTGTTGCTACCATAGGCAGCAACAGCACACAGTCAAATTAGTCACAAAATGTTCAACAGCTTCCCTGTATAGTTTTCAGGAAATTTATTGTTAGGGCATTCGGGGATCGATCAATCCCAACACGGCGAGGTGTGGGTGCAGCTTAGCTAGTGATGGGCGGGGCATAATTAAAAATGGAACAGTCAATTGTCAACAACATTCCATCCGTCACAATAGTGGTCGGTATTGTCACCCAGGAAGCTGTTGAAGCGTACCCCAAGCGTCACCACGGAAATCAGTATTTGAACTTATGGAAAGCTATTACACTATCCTACGATGAAGGGCGGTTCACACCGGAGGACACGTCGTCATCGCTAGAGGTCATGTCAGACAGAAAATGTCGTAGTTCAGAAATCTAAACATACTACAAAGCTAACGTAATAGGCAGAATAAATAGGTACGGTTGGTGCCTATGAAGTTTCAAAGCAGTATCTTGATTTAGTTAATTCAATTTGAGACATGGACTGGAGTGCCAAATACTTGCGTCTAGCAATCCTAATATTATTGAACGGGGATTCCTATGGATTGTTGTGCTAAAATTACTATTCTAGGACAGTAAAATACTCTTCCCAGAAGTATCGTGATGTTAATTATTGTATGTGTTAAACGCTTACGGTTGATATAATATAATAATCCAGTTATTTAACATTAATTAAATAATGGACTAATAATAGACCACCGTGTCCTGATATATCTCAAGATATAAGTAGAACGTGTCCGTATATAAATTATTCTAGAAACGGTATGTGGCCTCACAGAAGGTTAACAATGTATGAGTCTCGGGGTGGTGCGGGTTGGTTAATGTTTGCTTCTTCAATGGAATCACTAGGAGTCCCCGAAAATAGGAATCACTCTGGAGCACCACGTCCTCCGCCAAACTAATCACTCTTCGTCACCAGCTCAATAATGCCTCTCGGTCTGCTGATAATACCATCCGCTGAGCACAAACACATGATATTCAATGTCCGCGGAGCTGGCAATATAAGCACAATGTGATAGACGAAGGTCTCACGCTCCTTCGATGTGGTGGTAACGACCACTGATCAGCTGACTCTGGAAAGTCTCTGGGAACAGGCTGTCTGGATTCATGGCCAAGAATCGAACCACTCTCTGGAAATTCAAACTCTCAGGAGAACGACCAATCGCTTTAAACTATGTTTCATATACGGACGCACACCACCACAGAATCTGATGAATACGAATACTGGTAAGGATAACTAACGAGTCTCCACACACTCACGTTCCAGTACTTCAAGATGACCAATCAACAAGGACAGTTCGATAAACATAAACTCAATGAAACGTGGAGAATTCCTTGCTTGCTGGACAGCTAAATCCGTCAATTCAGTTTTATCAGGATCAGTTCAACGATAACTATGGTTTTAAAATACTGCTTTGCAGGAGTCCGCCATCGCTATGTATGGCAGATTACGGTAACCAAGAAAGTTAGGTAATCTCTCTTAAATTAAAGAATGTCCGACAAGTGAGTCTTCTTTTAGTTTTTGATTTCTTGATCGAATAATGGCCAAAACTGGCATAACAATTTCAGGTGCGCCTAACAAGTATACAGAGACGGTAATGGGCCATCTGGAGTGTACATTGCCAAATGAACTATACACTGTGAAACGTTCACAGCACAGAACAGTTATTTCTTCTAGTTGTAATGAAGATTATATTAGTTCTATGGTATTTCACTTCTGATGTGTGCGGTTGATTACGATAGAGGGAAGAGCGATGGAATCCATATCACAAGATGGATGCAGTCTTATTCAAATAAAATGGAACACCTATTCCCCGCTGTTGGAAGGTCGGCAACTGTTACTCTCCACACATGTACTGGCAATCAAACTTAGGCAAGAAAGGCACGTGAAATTCAATCTCACATAACTCTCTAGCTACTGCTCCGATTGAAAACGATTTACAAATTCGGAATTCCCAATAGAGTCAACATAGAGACGCTTAAGCGCGCCCTTCAAAAACCATGAATTCAGGAAACGCTATTTAATTGTTTATACTCTCATTTGGTACAGTTTCCACTACGTCTGACAGGTAGGTCGGCTGAGAATAGAAGCTGCCTCGTGAGTGCAAATATGGAGTGGAATATGCGGGAACTCCAATCCGGTAATCAGGCCAAGAAATTAGTGCAAACGGACCCATGCCTGAAGTACGACCCGGCCTTCACCTGCAACATCTGCACAGAATGCTGACCGACTCTGAATATCACTACAACTTTTCCGTACATACGAGTAGATATGTCAATGTCACTTTTTAGTTGAATTCACTGGAGTGTACGTTTCCCTTAATGTACGTATTCTTGTACATCTCCATGCCATTTCAGACAAATAGGGACACAAGCTAAGTAGGGAGGGGTAAAAAGCATTATTAACGCCTAGTAAATGCTGGGAAATCACCATCTGGCAGGTCCTTACACTGTGAACAGAACCAACATTGTTCACCACTAACTGGAATACCCACGAAGGCCTGCTCTCTGGCATTGCTTTTTGACTGAAACATCTCTCTGGTCATCGGTTATTAGCATCTTTGGAAACTTACACTAATTTGGTAGTTGTCAAATAGTTCTGACCATATGATCGAGCTTTATTTCTGAGAAGAGTTACTGACATAATCCGATTAAAGAATTGTTTTTAAAAACCAGACAATGATTCGTTCAGGTACTGTTAAGTTGCATAGACCGATTCCGAAAGAATAGTCAGTGCAATGTTATTGTGCTATATGGAATGATTCAGTTTGAACGATATCTACAGTGCTTTGAATCGTCACACTGTATTGTGCAGAACTAAAAACTACAGGTTATTGAAGTGCATTAACGCAAAAATCCTAGATTTTTTTTAAAGGAACCAGCTACTTTCATTGGCCGGTATATAGAACTGGCAAAGCCTTAATGGCGGTATCTGAGTCACTACATAGTGACGTGTTGTTGTAGGATTTAGAGGATAAGTCATGTGTAACTCTGGAGTTAGAAGGTGTTATGATAGAGGAATGGATACTCAATCTACTGATGCTACATCTTCGGCTTTACAGCATTGTACCGTTATGGAATATTTTACTACATTTATTCTCAGATTACTGTTATACATGTTTATATGAAACGTCTGGAAAAGAGTAAATTGGTCTAATCACAAGTATACTTCTATTTTTATTGCTGTATTAACTGGTGTGCCAAGGAGCGAAGTTTTTATCACAAGACCGGCGGATCTAACAATACCCAGAGTCATGGAACTCAGTGTGGCTTCAATGGAATCACTGACCTGTGTGAAATCTGCTGATATATTAGATGTAGGAATTGCCACCCTTGCACATGATTCTCCAACTAGGAAGGACGGGGGGGGGGTGGGGTGGGTGGGTGGGTTTTGAAATAGAAAGGAATTCCGCTGGAGGATGGGCTTGCATGTCACTATCTCGAGGAAGTTGTAACATTCATCGCGCCAAATAACACCATGTTGGAGTGACAATCTCTCTGGGCTAAGAGACGGGTGTTGCATGGCCACATGGTTTACAACAATTGATCTACCTTCTTGCGACACAATCAACTAACTTCTATAGACATGTCGCAATAACCTAAAGAGATCAAGTTTCTTGCTCTCTTGCCAAAGCAAACCAACTCTGGATCTATGGGTGGCTTATAAATTATATATCTACTTGAGCAACCACATTTGTTCTCAACCTCTGTTTTCAATAAACTGAGGAAATGATGCCTGATTCTGAGACCATAGTTTGCTCTGTTCACACAATTGGTGAATGCACTTTCAAGGCATGACGCTGTCACAAGCCATACAAATATTCTTGAATCCGTAAATTGTGCTCGGTTGTAAGACCGGAATCGTTATCATTAGCTAACAACGGTCTTACAAGCCTATGCACATGACTGTGTGCTCTGAAACGAAATGTAGGTAGGGAAGATAACCATCGGCCGAGCAGCTATGGCGAGGATTGTTATTGGCGAAAATTAAACTTTTCGTCAATATATCGAGTGGTTCCATTATATTGTCTGTCTGTTTGTATGTTTATCTGTTTGCCCATTTGTCCGTTTGTCTGCATTCAATCTAAGTTAATGTTCTGGCTTAGCTCGATATATCATCTAATATATTGGCTTGGCTTCACCTTATTGTGAGTAGGGTTTGTCATGTATTTCCACAAATCAAAGAGATTGAGCACAAGGATATTGAGGTCACGAGTTTAATGTTGAAGGTCACTGTGACCATGGCATAAGACTATGTTTTTCAGTCCATTTTTTGGCTTAGCTCAATATATCGTCTTATATCTCGGCGTGACTTCTAACTGTTGGGACCAAACTTGGACACATGGTTCCATATGTCAAGGGAATGGAGCACAATTATATTGAGGTCAATGTGCAAGGTCGATATGACCTGGGTATAAATGTCTTTTCATTTAATTCTTTGATGTAACTCAAATTATTGACTTATATCTAGGGATTGGTGCACCCTATACGTGAAGTAAACTTGGTCACACGCGGATGAAGCATAAAGATATAGAGGTCAAAGGCCAAGGTCGTTACAACACAGACATTTACATTTTTGAGGTCAAAGGGATTGTGATCTTGATACAAATCCAGATTGGCATTTCGAAATGCAAATTGCCAAACTTTTTCGGCAATACCCCGTTAGTGTAATGATGATGCCTTGTTTTAATGACAGCTTGTTGAGGCCATATCTACCATCAGAATAATCCATTGCATTCTCCACACGCTAAGTAGTGTCTACTCTACAATGTCACTGTAGCTCACATCTATCAGAACCGTGGAATGCCCGAGCATGGCACAACAAACATGACATCAACGCAGTTAAACAATATCTAATAAGACAACACATTTCTTAAGACAATCGTAATCACCATTGGCAGGAACGGTATACCCATCCAGACAGGAGCTCGCTATCATTTAATCTATTTTCCCGGTCATCTACTCCAGTTGCCGGTCACCTACTCCATTTTCTGTGTCATCTACTCCAGTTTCCTGGTCATCTACTCCAGGTTCGCGGTTATCTACCCCAGTTTCTCAGTCATGTACTCCAATTTCCGGATCATCTACTCCAGTTTCCCGGTCATCTACTCAAGTTTCCTGGTCATATACTTCAGTTTCCCGATCATCTACTCAAGTTTCCCTGTCATCTACTACAGGTTCCCGGTCATCTACTCCAGATTGGTCGTCATCTACTCAAGTTTCCCGGTTATCTGCTCCAGTTTCCCTGTTACCTACTCCAGTTTTCCGGTCATCTACTCCAGCTTCCCTATCATATACTCCAGTTTCCTGATCATCTACTCCAGACTCTGTGTCATCTATTACAGGTTTTCAGTCATCTACTCCAGTTTTCCGATCATCTACTCCAGTTTCCCAGTCATCTATTATAGGTTCGCAGTTATCTACTTCAGGTTCACGGTCATCTACTCCAGTTTCCCGGTCATCTATTACAGGTTCCCAGTCATCTACCCCAGTTTTTCGATCATCTACTCCAGTTTCCCTGTCATCTATTACAGGTTCCCAGTCATCTACACCAGGTTCGCAGTCATCCACTCCAGTTTTCAGGTCATCTACTCCAATTTCCCGATCATCTACTCCAGTTTATCTGTCATCTACTCCAGTTTCCCAGTCATCTACGCCAGGTTTCCTGCCATAGACTTCAGTTTCTAGGTCATCTACTCCAGTTTCACGATCATCTACTCCAGTTTCCCAGTCATCTACACCAGTTTCACGGTTATCTGCACCAGGTTCCCTGCCATCTACTCCAGTTTCTCGGTCATCTACTCCAGTCTATCTGTCATCTGCTCCAGTTTATCTGTCATTTACACCAGTTTCACGGTTATCTGCACCAGGTTCCCTGCCATCTACTCCAGTTTCTCAGTCATCTACACCAGGTTCCCTGGCATCTACTCCAGTTTCTCTGTCATCTACTACAGGTCCCCGATCATCTACTCCAGTTTCCCGATCATCTACTCCAGTTTCCCTGTCATCTACTCCAGTTTCCCGATCATCTGCTCCCGTTTCCCTGTCATCTAGTCCGGTTTCCCGATCATCTACTCCAGTTTCCCGATCATCTACTTCAGGTTCCCAGTCATCCACTCCAGTTTCCTGGTCATCTACACGAGGTTCCTGTTCATCTACACCAGTTTCCCGATCATCTACCCCAGGTTCCCGGGCATGTACTTCAGGTTCCCGGGCATGTACTTCAGGTTTCCAGTCATCTACTTCAGTTTCCCTGCCATCTACTCCAATTTCGAGGTAATCTACTCCAGTTTCACGGTCATCTACCACAGGTTGCCACCGGTCATCTACTTTGGTTTTCGGTCATCTACCCCAGGTTCCTAGTCACCTATTCCAGGTTCCTAGTCATCTATTACAAGTTCCCAGTCATCTACCCCAGTTTTTCGATCATCTACTCCAGTTTCCCGGTCATCTATTACAGGTTCCCAGTCATCTACACCAGGTTCGCAGTCATCCACTCCAGTTTTCAGGTCATCTACTCCAATTTCCCGATCATCTACTCCAGTTTATCTGTCATCTACTCCAGTTTCCCAGTCATCTACGCCAGGTTTCCTGCCATCGACTTCAGTTTCCAGGTCATCTACTCCAGTTTCACGATCATCTACTCCAGTTTCCCAGTCATCTACACCAGTTTCGCGGTTATCTGCACCAGGTTCCCTGCCATCTACTCCAGTTTCTCGGTCATCTACTCCAGTTTATCTGTCATCTGCTCCAGTTTATCTGTCATTTACACCAGTTTCACGGTTATCTGCACCAGGTTCCCTGCCATCTACTCCAGTTTCTCAGTCATCTACACCAGGTTCCCTGGCATCTACTCCAGTTTCCCTGTCATCTACTCCAGTTTCACGATCATCTGCTCCCGTTTCCCTGTCATCTAGTCCAGTTTCCCGATCATCTACTCCAGTTTCCCTGTCATCTACTCCAGTTTCACGATCATCTGCTCCCGTTTCCCTGTCATCTAGTCCAGTTTCCCGATCATCTACTCCAGTTTCCCGATCATCTACTTCAGGTTCCCAGTCATCCACTCCAGTTTCCTGGTCATCTACACGAGGTTCCTGTTCATCTACACCAGTTTCCCGATCATCTACCCCCAGGTTCCCGGGCATGTACTTCAGGTTTCCAGTCATCTACTTCAGTTTCCCTGCCATCTACTCCAATTTCGAGGTAATCTACTCCAGTTTCACGGTCATCTACCACAGGCTGCCGCCGGTCATCTACTTTGGTTTTCGGTCATCTACCCCCAGGTTCCTAGTCACCTATTCCAGGTTCCTAGTCATCTATTCCAGGTTCCTGGTCATCTAATCCGTATGTGTGTGTGTGCGTGTGTGTGTGTGTGTGTGTGTGTGTGTGTGTGCGTGTGCGTGTACGTGTGCGTGTGCGTGTGCGTGTGCGTGTGAGTGCGCGTGCGCGTGCGCGTGCGCGTGCGTGCGTGCGTGCGTGCGGGCGGGCGGGCGGGCTGGCGGACTGGCGGGCGGGCGGGCGGGTGGGTGGGTGGGTGGGTCGGTGGGTGGGTGGGTGGGTGGATGGGTGGGTGGGTGAGTGGGTGAGTGAGTGCGTGAGCGAGCGAGCGAGCGAGCGAGCGAGCGAGCGAGCGAGCGAGCGAGTGAGTGAGTGAGTGAGTGAGTGAGTGAGTGAGTGAGTGAGTGAGTGAGTGAGTGAGTGAGTGAGTGAGTGAGTGAGTGAGTGAGTGTTATCCATATCAGTGCGGCGTGCACGAATACATTTACATTTGGTGCAGGTGGTGGCAGGGGTCAAAAGTTCAAATCGATTCTACCCCAACTCCTCAGAAACCGTTAGACGGAATTCAACCAAATTTGATATGTGAGTTAGCCATATGATTACGGAGTTCAAGGGCCCATTCACATTTGACTCCTCCCTTAGGGGTCGATGATGTGTCAAAAGGTCAAATTTTAACGTGCAGAAATTGATTGTAACTCAACTCCTCTAAGACCACTGGCCGAAATTCAATCAAAGTTCGTATGTGAATTGCCCATGTTAATGTGGAGTGGATGAGCACATTTACTCGTGGCTCCGGGTGCAGAGCTAGATGGGATGGGGTCACAATTTCAAGAAACTAATTGAAATGAAACTCCTCTCAAACCTCTGGACGGAATTCAACCAAATTTGGTATGTGAGTTACCCATATCAATATGGAGTGGATCAGTATAGGGGCATTTGGCTCCGCCCCAGTGATGGAGGGTGGGGTCAAAGATTCAAGAAATTTATTTTAATGCGACTCGTTTGACACTTGCTCGAAATTCGACCAAATTTGCTATGTGAGATACCCATGTGATTGCTGAGTGAAAGAGGACATTTACATTTGGCTCCGTCCCCGGGGTGGGTTGTGGGTGTTCAAAAGTTCAAAGCGGTGAACGTGGGGATTTGCTAAGACGTGTCATCGACCGAGCAGTCTAGTTGATTGTTGTAATGCAAACCGTATCTGCATCAGCTGAGGTCAGCATCCTACAGCGGTGAATTTGGGATTTGATTGGATAAAACTTTCGGCGAGTTTCCCAAGTGAGTTTCCCAAAGTGATTTGAAATCCCAGATCTATTATTCATGCTATCGTGTCTTGGTATTTGCGCAGGATATTTGCCCTTTGAGCGTACCAGTAATATTTTGCACGAATATTAAGATGGTGATTAATATTCCAATGAATAATGCAGAAAGTTCACTTTCGAGTATATGTAGATACTTTCAACAGTTTTATTCAATGAAATAAGCGATTCTTAAGGTGTAGAATCGATGGTGTAGGCCTACTTCATAGTCCTCGCAAACAAACTGTTGTTATATTATAACTCACGATTTTGTAATTGAAAACATCCATTTATTTATATGAAAGTCTATAAACATTAATGCTCCAAGGAAAGTATGAGATAAATAGCGCGATTCACGTTTTTGTTAATATGCCATGGTTTGACACACTCTAACAAGCAATAACTGCAGCATGCCGGGGCTGTGTCTCCCTTACACTGCCGCTGTTGACTGCGCGCACCACCGCCAACGTCACCTGACGATGCCGACGAAGCGTCATCCACGCGTGCCCTCAATTACTCAGCACCCGTCGTCCCATTGCACGGTCTCGACCTCCCGCTCTGCTCCCGTATCGACTACCGTGCTTGCAGATCATGCAGCCAATGCTATCACAGCAAGAAGAGCTTTGTTGTTTCAAAGTTTCGAGCCATGCTTAGTAAACAATAGCAGATATGGTACTGGTATGTGGTCACATTTTTCAACAAGTGTGATATAATGAGTACGCTTCAAGTACTGCTCAAATGGTGATCGAATTGGCAGGAGAATTTGCAGTTGGACAGATCGGAAGCTGGGAAAGTGAACCCCTGACCTCTCAACTCTGGTATACTAATATGTTGACCTGCGCTAGAAACATGAACTGTGTAGCGCGGATCGACCGATCGGGTACTGGCCGTCCCAGCCAAGCTGGGTACGGGCTGCCCATCCTGGATTCGTTCCTATAAGCACACACCCCTGGGTAGAGCAATAAGCGTGTATACGCCTATGAGAGAGATTTAGTTGTCAAAACGACTAAGTTCGTTAAAACCCGTAGCGCGCATGCGCGCGCATGTCGCTGTTTTAGCAGAGAGCGTATAGCACGACCAAGGGCGAGTAGCGCTTTTAGTGTACCGAGCTGGTGCTTTGTAATTTTTAATAATTAACCGTTCTCGTTGAATCTGGCGTTAATGAAGACCAGAATTCGACGGACTTTTCAAATATGTAAACCGTTTTAAAATAGGTCCCGAAATGGGTGAGTTATACCCGTTTTCACCCTTCAAAATATACTCGTAATATAGAAATAACGTCGTAAATACGTATATATACGTATCTAAATATCTAAATAATAAGTGATTTGTGTACACGTGACCCCTGACGTCATAGTATGCATATATATATATATATATATATATAAATATATATATATATATATATATATATATATATATATATATATATATATATATATATATATATATATATATATATATATATATATATATATATATATATATATATATATATATATATATATATATATATATATATAAACGTCACGAGTTTCTAGCCCGCTGATTGGTTGGTTCCGCTAATTTTGATTGGTTAAGGCAGCCAGTCCTGACGTTTCAGGGAGTATAAAAAGGGACGATTTCAGTAAATCAGGAGCATCCTCGGCCAGGGGCCGAACAGTCAGGATCTGGCTGCAGTACCCACCGACAATTCAGTTATTAAGCATTGACCTCTGTTTCGGTCAGTTTCTCTCCCGTGGTACAGCAGCAGTTTCCCACACACCGTAACCTAAATTTTATAAGCTCCCGAACATTCGTTCAGGGGCAGTATTGGAACTATTGAATAATATTGTTCACATCTAAGTAAGAACCAACAAGGAACAATATTGCGGTGGAGCCTCTACAGCCTCAATATGTGATTCTACAGATGTAGAGGCAGCGATGTTCTTTGGTGGATGACTCACCGGATCTGCCAGCCACACTAGAAAGTGGATATTCAACCACCACACAGCATGTCGTTAGTAAACTTTGCCCGGTACGTCTTAAGAGCTACCTGGCGTACCCCGCACCATTAAGCTTAGTTATGTATCTGCAACAGTATTCAACAACCCCCATGATAAAGGGTTGTTCTTAACTTTCATCCTACCGTTATTGAACGGAACTTTTCTCACCGCAGTAATGTTATCATAGAACTTACTAACCGTTCGTTAGACATTCTTTTATTGCACCACTCCCGTCCTAGATCAGCATACGGGAATCCTGTCTGCGGGAATCTACATGCGGAAACTTTCCAGCTTCCAGAGAATGTGTCAACTCACGTCACACAAACCGTGACGTTTCAATTTCAGTAACACGATAGCCCGTCGTTAAGAATGGCTACCAAGTATTCAAGTAACTTTATGTAACATTCAAAATTCATCCGTTAACTACAACATTAATGATTGTATTTTATCTTCGTTAGGAGACATATAGTGCACGCCTCTTTTCCAGTTGTCGCGGTAATCTAGCCCCGCACTCTGGCAAGGTTGTGTAAAATTGGCCAATATACCTATAGGGCCTCATATTTATAAGTTATTGTCTCTCTTCATGTTCCACTAAGCCTTATGGCTTCTTAATTGTTTGGATACCCTATCCGCACCATGGACTGATCCGACCCTGGGAAACTATTGGAGGTTTCCGAGCGGTGATGGACAAGGTGTGGTATCACACACACCTCCCGTGTATCTTTTGATACCTAGTAGTTAATTATCCTTGCCAATGTAGGAAGCACTGCGAAAACATATTTTTAATTATTGATCTTTTACATCCCTCAGAAGATCTTTCTTGCACCGCAGTGCATATTGGGCAACTTGCGTATAAACCTAACATCAGGTCAAAAGTTAGCTCCGTAAGACTTGGTGACGGCCGAGATGAGTATCTCCCTCTTTCGTGCTTTCGCCACTAACATGGTGTCTCTATGTGCCAAGTCATGGGGCATATGGTTTACCTGATGTGTAATTGTAGCTGTTATGGCTTTGTTTATATCTGCTTTTCTGTTCCCGATCAATTTAGGATTATTCCATCAACATCACGTTGTTTCTTAGAATCTTAATGCTACACCTGCTCTACCAGCATATCTGGGGATACGATGTTATGGATTCCATCTGTCCTTCCCCCACCCCCCCCCCCCACCCCTACGAAAAATCCCGTTCAATCATTGCATTAGGAACTAAAGGGTAAATTGTTGTTTAGATGGTTCAAGTCATGTAAGTATATATGTAGAGACTACTGGCCATACTCATAGTGCCATGCTGCTGTAATAAATGGTAAGCTCTTGCCAGGTTCAGAAAGATTACCTTTCCAATTTGCCTTCCGCTCATAATACATGAATCTCTGTACAGCATCAGACGTTCGATAAACCATTAACCAAATGATGACTGTTCGTTTTGCCGTTGGGATTGCCGTCCAAGGAGTCTATGTTATCGTGGATGCCATCTAACCTGTGACTCTAAAGGGCATATTATGTGTTGCAAGCTGTCTTAGAAAATGTTCAATATCCTCATGCCATACAAATCTGCCCTTGTCTCGTAATCACTCTTCGAAAGTCTATAGACACAAATAACAACATGGTAATTGTCCATGAGCTCGTGTTATCCCACAAGTATCACGCATCGCTTTGTAATAAAATTTTGACCAGTGTAGACGATTTTGTTCTGAGTTCACTGCTTAAAGACCCAATACCCCTGGTAAATCGCAAAATTTAATATGCAAAAGTATGTGCATAAAATGTGTCTAGTATGGCAATGGACCTTTCCATTTTTAGCTGTGCTATGATATGATATATCAGGACACGGTGGCCTATTATTAGTTCATTATTTAATTAATGTTAAAGAACTGGTTCAAATACTGATTTCCGTGGTGACGGTTGGGGTACCCTTCAACAGCTGCCTGAGTGACAATACCGACCACTATTGTGACGGATGGAATGTTGTTGACAATTGACCTTTCCATTTTTAGCTATGCCCCGCCCATCACTAGCTAAACTCCACCCACACCTCGCCGTGTTGGGATTGATCGATCCCCGAATACCCTAGCCATCAATTTCCTGCAAACTATACAGGGAAATGGTTGAATATTTTGTAACTAATTTGACTGGGTGCTGTTGCTGCCTATGGCAGCAACAGCTCCCAGTCAAATTAGTTTCAAAATATTCAACAGAATATTTATTAAATAGTAAAAGCAAACAATTTGTACAACAACGCATAGACCGTCTTCAAATATGCGATCGTGACGTACTTATCGACGTCATTCATGACGTCATTCATTATGATGTCATTCTACACATCACTCAGTTCATTATGACAACATATGATGGATGGGTACTCTGGAAAGGTGAATACTCGAGCTTGAACAGTGTTTCTTATACATGTGACCACTCAATAGTTAACTATTTCTGTAGTAGACTTCACATTCCGTAGATGGGTTATAGTTTATGAGATATTGGTGTTGCTGCCTTTTTTGCCATAGGTTTTTCTTGTGTGTATGTATTGCGATGCTTGGGACGCCACTTTGCTATCCTGTTTTCTACACCTGTGTCACAATTTATATCACACGCAAGGTGTTTTGCTGTGTAGTCTGTTCAGAAATGCATTGTCGTTTAGCTGTCGATGCAATATCAGTTCTGCATCGAGTCTGACGCAGTATACATTTTTTATAATCGGCTTTTGTTTTATCCACTACGTTGTCTCTTCCATCTATCTGTTGCAATATCTGTTGCTGTTCGGCTTCGTGTTCATGTACTTCTGTTCGCGGATAGTGGAATCCCTAGATCGTTGTATGGCAATTTAGAACCAGAACATACATAAATATCAAACATAAGCTATGGATTCTTCTATGGTAGCAAACATCAAAAAAAAAATATTCATCATGCGCTGTTGTAGTATCTATTGGCATTGTCTCTATTTCCTCCATGATATTTTTATTTTATCTTAACCATGTCTAAATGTACTACATTAGGTAGAATTTGTAAATATAAAGATATTTTATAATTCAGTTGATATAGGCAGATTAATAAATCGCGCTTAAATCCGATTTTCAAGGCAGATATTACAATTGTGACATTGACCTACATTTCAGGGTCAAAGTTACTTTTAACATCCAGATCCGCAATGATGTCTATTGATGTGGTATTCTACATGGACAAAGGATCACTTTGGTATATGTCATCCGTTGACAGCAGACAGGTCCCAAAATTCAGAAATTCGAATACTTTTCTCCCCAGATAGTACGTTAGTACGATACTCGGTACCGCGATCTCGGGATCTCGTAAGGATTGGTGGGCTTGATCGCCTACAAACATTTATCAACTGTGTAGTGGGATGGCGGAACCTCATGGAGCCCCTTGGTTCATGTGGGGGTCGAGCGCTCTGCTACAAACATTTGTCAACTGCGTAGTGAGATGGCAGAAACTCTTGGAACCTCTTGGTTCCTGTGGGGTCGAGCGCTCATCCCCAGGGGTTTTGTCTCTACAGTAACGTCCGAAGCTCTGCTCCGAATGCCATGTTGTTGTATGGAGCCAAGGTAGTCTAAAAGAGTGGTAGGGAAGTAACAACGTCTTTCTTTCTCGGACTCTGACCTGCCGCATGGGGTATCCATCACGTCGGGAGCTATAAAGAAAATGTTGAATACTTCAGTAGACAGATTTCCAACATAACCTACTTGAATGAACGGATTTTCCATCTACTTTCAATCAAATGACAAGGAAATCAATTATGAACTTATTCCTTTAAAATAAATAACTAGAAGTTTGGCTTCTAGGCTTTATAGCTAATAACTTTGAGACCAAGTTTCCAACTCTTTGGCAGGTAGTAAACTAATTCCAGAGATTCACTCTATAAGTGACTGTTTTCGGGTGCTCGTAGCATAGGGAGATCCAGGTCAGCGAAGATAATCGATTCCGGACATGTCCCAAGCGACTTCGAACAGAAACGGAGAATCCAGCTGGAATGATCTATTCGGTCTAGTTAACGATAATGTGGCAAAGAAATGTTTCTGAGAGAGGCAATTGTTGAGCAATCATAATATATAATAATCTCTTTAATACCAACAACTTAATAATAGTTATGAGGAGGTTAAAAGTTTTTACCTAAGATTTACCTAAGTACACAGGAGTTAGGGTTAGGGTTATTTTTGAATTTTTTGAATTTTGAATATGTGTAGAGGTCGGGGTGGAGGTGACTGTATCTCATTTCTCGTTTCTCTTTCGTATTGCTTCGTGTAAGAAACGAGAAGAGAAGTCCTGGGGAAAGCACGGTGGGATTTGCGAGGAGGGGTTGTCTGTTCTTTTGTTTCCAATTGTTTTCCAATCTGTTTGCATCATCTCTCTCTCTCTCTCTCTCTCTCTCTCTCTCTCTCTCTCTCTCTCTCTCTCTCTCTCTCTCTCTCTCTCTCTCTCTCTCTCCCTCCCTCCCTCCCTCCCTCCCTCCCTCCCTCTAACTTTCTGAATAATAGTAGGATTCAAATAAGGTAGGGAAATGTACGCGTATCTGCATCCTGATCGTTCCCGTATCCTTACCCGTATAAATGAAAGTGCAGCTTTAACGTGTAGATTATTTTAACTAAGTGTGGCGCAGGCAACGTTTAGCGCAACCATTACTACTCTTTAGCGCTGTTTAAATGGAGTACTCCGATCTGTCACTCAAGTATCTGACGTAATAATCAATTTCATCACTAGTGAACTGACTGTAATGATGACGTATAACTCTGTCATGAAAATTGAAAAGTTGGGCATCAAGTGTACTAATTGTATGTCTCTGATGAATTTATGATTTATTAAACATGTTCTTGAATACATTGCAACGAATTTGACAGGGAGTTGTTGCTGCCACAGGCATAGGCAGCCATAGGCAGCAACAGTCCCAGTCAAATTAGTTTTAAAATATTCAACGGCTTACATGTAAATTACATCGAAATTGGGATTTTGGGAAATTAGAAATCAAAGTATATAAATAGATTGCAACACGCGTAAGAAAAAGTGTGTGGAGCTTACCTAAAATGGACGGGGTATAGATAGAAATGAATCCCTTCATTGCTCCTCCCACCCGCGTCTCGTCTGGTGGAGATAGATATCAATGATTACGTGGATGGAAACGATGGGATACTATCTTATCACAGTGCTGTAGGCATTTACATTTGTTATTACGTAGGCGCTGTAAGTGGAAAAATAGATTAGATTCATACTGCATTGTCAAATATGTCTGATAGGGGCACGCTGTCAAAACGCTCGAGAGAAATATATAAATAGCAAGTATTGTACCCATCCATAAGGCGCATTACAGAGGTTTAATTGAGGTTTATAAAGCGATTATGAGAATTTAGACACAACGATATATGTCTCGTCTGAAGCGCATATATATATATATATATATATATATATATATATATATATATATATATATATATATATATATATATATATATATATATATATATATATACACGTTTGACAGCGTTTGCTTACACATGTCAATAACCCATGTGTATACAAATATATTTATCAGTCTAAAGAAGAGACCAGAGAACAATCTGTAGCGGAACAGGCCCATGCACATGCATCCGCCGCCTAACCTCAGTGTGGGATACACCCGCGCGGGCGCGCTCACACACACACCCACCCACCCACCCACCCACCCACGCACGCACGCACGCACGGATGCGCACGTACGCACATATTCCCGCACGCGCGCTCGAATTATCGCATCATAGCTTTCTATTAGTGTTTGGAATCTCAATGAGGTAGATGGTAGATCCAGTTTTAATGATAATAAAAAGGTGTCAGTTCTTTTTGTTAATGCCTGGGAGCTTTCTATTGGTTGTCATTTACTGAGACATTGTTGGCACGTACAAATGACGCAGTAATCTATTGTTGTAGGGTTGTAGGGTTGTTGTTGTTATTGTTGTTGTTGTTGTTGTTGTTGTTGTTGTTGTTGTTGTTGTTGTTGATTTGGTTTTATTGGCCACTCACACCTAGATGTATTCGAGCCATGGCATGCTTTGAGGTGTTTCCCCAAAGGGTTACGTTGCTTCCCCGAAGGGTTGCGTAAATAAGTCAAAACTTAAATAATCAAAAGAACAAGTTAGCTAGTTTTATTGATATTAGACGCTCCTTACCTTGTGGTTTTGGAACTTATTATTTGTTGTTTCTCCTGTTTTTGAATTTGTATTGTCCCTTTCGCAAATGCTTATCCGCCAAGTCAAGTCTACACAAAGAAACTTAATTTACTTACGTATTATCGGGTTAGACAGTTTTTCGTCACCCAGTTGGAGTACTGACCCCTCAATTTTATTTTATACGCTTGTCATTACCACTTGTATTCAAGTTAATTGTATTTTGTTACGTATCGTTATTTACTTTCAGTCGTTAGTCGCACGTGGTTTGTCATGAAATGATACAAGAATTTGTAATTATCTTTTTTCATAAATTATTGCTCAATAAATATTATTCTATATCATTGTTTATCGGCGTTGATTTACCTCTCGAATAGTTCCCTGGTGATAAGATGGATTACGCCTTTGAGAGTTCTGAGTCTGAGGATGAAGGCAGTTTCCATATTCCCTCCTCCCTCTACATCTACCAATGGTCTACTGAACGTCAAGGTATCCGGTGTGGAGTTTCAAATGTCACGGACAAGGTGAATATTTTGGGTGCGAATGCATACTCAGGCCAGCGAGAACCATTTGGTTCTGCTGACCCATTGCGCTGTCAGCAAATGTCTGTGACCGATCCAGTCCCACCCACCCCCCACCCCGCCCACCTTCCTCAACAGACGGAAGGTCCCCGAGGCCCTGATTTCTCTGAATTCCTTTTGGGTGATCGTATTGGAACTAACCTTGGCTAAATGATTGGATACGTGTTTAGGAATCTGAACGATGAAATTTAGGTCACAACGTCAAAGGTCATATTCACGGTCCCCTTGGTACAAACTCTGTTTCAGTTTCAATGTTAAGATTTTGCAAACTTATCTATTTAGATTTTCGGACTAGTTGACCCTATTGGAACTAACCTCGGATACCTGGCTATGCTGCTAGGAATCGACACGATGGCAGAGAGGTTCACAAACTTCAATGTCATGGTAACCCTGGTATAGAACTCTGTTTTCTAACTTTTTGTGTTTAGCAACGTTTCTTAGCTTATCTTTCAGGATTGGTCATCTATCTATCAGAACATAACTCGAAGACATGGTGCCTGTTTTCAACGTTAGGATTTTGCGATTAACGGAACTCAACATATGTTTCGGTATTAGTTAAGCGTATTGGTGGAGCATAGCTTGGTCGACTGGCGGCATATATGTTTAAGAAATCAGCGTGATGACAATGAGTTCACGATGTCAATGGTCAACGCCATTGTGACGTTGAAACAAAAATCTCTGTTTCAGTTCTTCACAGCCTATATTTTAAGATTGTTTAAACCTGTTGGAACTAAGCTTGAATAAATCGTTGCTTATATACCGTAATTTTACTGTTGCATGATCAAAGCACAAGGTCACTGAGCTCTGACGTTTATCGATACTGAGCTTGACATGTGTGACATTTAGCTCCGCGGATGTATTATATGGGCCATTCTACCAAAAAGGACCCATATTTGTACCACAATATTAAAAAAATAAAGTCGTCAAATACATTAATCTTGATATTTCCCTTAAAACATGGACATTGTTTGTATCAATTCTGAAGTATTGTGAACACCACCCTTGAGGCTTTCTCACACCAACTCGCCAAAAATTGGTGCTAAACTACGAAAATTATGTCATGTTTCATACGTTATCCATGATTTTCTTTTGCTTTTTACCGATTTATCAAGAATAATAATGGAAATAACTATAAAAATTATAACACAAGAATGGGATATATCACGTTTATGTATAAAGAGAATTTATTTGCTGTACATGGATAACATTTTCACGCAGATCCTCATTTCAACATGGGCATATCTGTGTGCAGTGTATGTGCCTTAAACCCTGACGAATCTGCCTTTGTCTACAAACGCTCTAGAATTATCACATAGAAATGAATACTATTTTTACATTTCAACACGTAACTTGAACATGTATCTACTGAATGGTATGATTTTAAAAGGGTTCATAGTAATAACAAATATGTGGGAAATAATTTAAACAGTGGTACCTGCAGATAACGTAATAAACATCTATTTACAGTTTTACATTGAGTGGAATAACACCCCGATGCTCTTCCATAATATGAAGTTATGTCTTTATAACACATACCACAAATGTAAACCAGTAAGGAATATGTCTTAGATATAAAAATAAATCAGAATAACGATTAAGTATAATATTTATTATGAAATATCACACATAATCACGATAGTTGTCATGGGTTTTGATGTAAATCTTTTGAAATATCTGTTTGACACTGTCTCTATTGGTTTTAAATGTCCTAACAATATATAAAATCCAAATCAAACTGGTGCAGCTTCTGCATAAATATAAAATTAATATCTGTTGAAAACATATAGCATGATAACGTAGGAAACATGTTTATTACGATATTGGTGCCTTAATTACTAAAGGACTTAATTAATATAAAGCATATAACCTAATGCACACTCATGATAATTCAGATAGAAGATATGAGAACATTAATAAAATAAACATCACATATTCGATCATTAACCCCGTTTAACCCCATATGCATGATCAAAGATACACTCGATAGTGAAATACACGTAGCATATTTTGCAAGCAGACAATTTGTTACCCATTTCCCAATGCAAGACCGGTGTAAAACATCATAACATATATCGTTAATCAGAAATATAATCCCAAGGAGTTTGTTATTTCGCATCAATTTGCATTTAGCTCTATATTCCTTCAGATAACGTAAACAACATGTTTTTTATGTGTTAAGTTTACAGAAAGATGTATGATAGATTTCACATATCTAATGACTCCATATCTGACTCATTTAATCTGTACATTCGCATAGATTTGCCTGTAGTTATTGGCTTATGGACAACCTTTACTATATTGTCTCTCCCTACCCATATACAATCTTTTCTTTTTGGCCACTTAAGGAAGCCATCATGGCGACCACACTTCTCCATAAAGGAAATTAGGAACTCGTTATCATCATTGTCTTCTTCTTCGATCACGCCTATGTACAGTTTCCTATCATATAAAGCAGCCACAAACACCCCTAGTTGTAGGTTATTCACATCATGAATAGGCAATGCAGCACCTTTATCATGTATTGGAATGTGATCAATGGATTGAGCTGGCACTGGAATAGGTAACATTGGTTCTGTCTGCTCCGGAATCGCATCTGCTCGTTTTGCGGTTTTAGTATGTTTGGTCCAGCCATCACATGTAGGGTGAAACTGGCCTTCGGACCAGCAACAACTGGAAAATCATGTCGTGTCACGGGTGTAGATGTTGTCTTCTTTTGGCATCACTGAGTGCAATTTCATTGTACCAGGTATTCTAACCGCTCCGTGAGATAGCATCTCGTCATTCCCCTTCTTTACCTCTTCCTTGGTTATCAGAAGATACCGAACTTGTGATGTAATATTTGCGTCCCCCCATTGGAAGAACTGATAGGCATTTTGAATTAGGATACCCTGCCTAACTGCCAAATCGGCACTCCTCTTAACTGCACCACCCACCCCATCGCATGGGCCCTTCCCATGACCGCTTTCATAATATTGCCACGTTGCGGATATGCCAAAAAATTCACTGTGCATTGCTGTCATATTAATGATGTTTGCATTGCGGTATTGACTAGTGGGTGAATCTGAAAGATAGTGTATTGTCTCTACATTTGTGACCGTTTCTTTGATCTTTGGTACTAAATGCTTAACAAATGAATAAACAGTCCCTGCATTGTGTGCGGTTTCATCAGATAGAAGTGCAAAGCTTTGGTGATGGAGTACATCATTCCTTCGGAAATGGAGCACGGCCGGATGAATGGTCACCTGAACTTTGGAGTAGTAAGCGCTGCTAACCTCCTCGTTATAGTTACAGACATAGTTTTCTGCAAAATCGAGTTGGACTGTCACATGGTTCTCAGGCAGCGTGGCTTTCAGCAGACATATCTGTTCGTACTGTGTGATTACTCGTTCATTGTGTAGTTTAAAGTTGTCAATTTGTTTTTTGAATTTTGTAACAAATTCTGCTTTCTCTTCGACGACCTCTGTCAATGTTGTCCTCTTAATTATTTTGTCGTTGAATGGTTGTCCGATCCGCTGCCATTCCTTATATCGTATATGTGCACTGTCAATATTGTCTAGAGCTTGGTGTACTTGTGCCCTGTCAAGCTTTGCAAATGTATCTGGGTTGCAGGGAAATGGTGTGACAGATTTCAGTGCACGAAGCTTCAGAGCGACATTCTGGTGGGATAGACACAGGCACACTTTACGCGAGGCATAGCTGATAGGCATAATGTTCTTTGGGCGACAACGACAGAAGAAAGCCAGACTCTAATTGTTTGTCAGGATTTTCACTTAGAAATTTATCGTGGAGTGAGCGGAGGCATCCGTTCAAAATATACCTTTGGATCTTCTCTTTGCCAACTTTGATTACGTCACGTTTACCCGGAAGACACGTTGAATTATCATCCCGTTGTAAAAAGATGTGAACTGCCCGGCGTAATACTGCAGATCTAACAGCCGTCTTCTTCACACCACTTTGAGTAATTTTCCGGCTAATGCCCAATTTCTTGGCGATGTATGTAGTACTTATGCTTTTTACCTTTGGTGGATTTGATGACAGAACGGCAAGCCTTTGCACCAGACGTTTTTAGGCACTTCATGGTGGCATGGTGATGAACAAGTGCCCTTGTCACAAGCGGAACCTTCCGAGGTGAAAGTCCTGCACTTCGCATTAGTTTGTTTGCTTCCTTCACGGGTGTGGATTGCTGTCTATTTGAAGTCTTGCTTGGTGCCAATGGTGATGTCCGAGTTTGTGTTCGTTGAACTGCTTTCTTCAGGCGCCACACTTCCCGCTGTAGTTCATAATTTGCGGTTTAAAGGGACGCGTTCTTACGTTTGTAGCACATGACAGTTCGATTAATTCGTTTCCTAGACTGATCTTTAGGGCTACCACGTTCATGAGAGGGTGCTTTGAATTTAAATTTCACCATTAATCTGAAAATGAAATTGAAATGCTAAAATAATACACAGTCGATGGCACCCCTTCGCAAATCACCACGTTTCATGACTTTGACCTTCTGACCATCTGACCCTAAGGGGTGGAGTCAATAAAAGTGACATCTTGCAATCCACAATCATATAAATATAAAACAGAGTATAACAAATTTGGTAGAATCCCCCGCCCCAAGGGGCAGGATGAGATAGTGTGGTGGACAGTTTTTTATGATATTTGACATTTTTATTTTTGACCCTATCGCATTAACCACACACACCCCCCCCCCCCCACACACACACACACACGCACGCACGCACGCACGCACGCACGCACGCACGCACGCACGCACGCACGCACGCACGCACGCACGCACGCATGCATGCACGCACGCACGCATGCACGCACGCATACACGCGCGCAGCGCAGTGGCGGGGGACGAATATAAATATACCAAATTCGACGGAATTCTGACAGTAAGTTGTTGGTGAACAAACGAATGGAGGCGACGAGAGAGAGAGGGGGTGGTGGGAGAGGGAGAGAGACAGTATGAGGGATGGGTGGAAGGAGAGATACGGAGTGAAGGAGAGAGACAGCGTGAGGGAGTGACGGGCAGAGAGGGTTGGAGAGCGAGGGATGAATGTATGGGAGGAAGAGAGGGTGTGGTGGAGGAAAAGAGAAAGATGGGGAGAGATCAGTGGCGACAATCTTAATGGAAATCAGTATGCTGTAGATTATGTATTATATCTATAATTATCTAATTCTAAACATTCCCAATGGCATACAGAGTTTCTGTTATCCGTGATGATTTGGTTGACTTGAAATGTGTCACCTATTATCAATTAACTGGTCAGATTTTCATTCATTGGTTGTCGTAAAATTCCTGCCCAGACCAATCAGCAAAACTTAAATTTAAAATAATTATAAATTTAACAGGTGATTCTTAAATAGCAAAATATTAGTAATGTGAATATCTCGTACTTTCTACCAGGCTGATCCACTTCAGATGAGGTATCTCCAGAACATGACGGACAGTCCAAGTCAGTCACAGGTCTTGGAAATAAGGCTCCACTAGTTCCACATGTTCTATCAGCTGCACGTGTTTCGCTGCTATGTGGCATTAATCGCAGGGAGCGCCTTGCACCCTAAATATAAAGTGGATGGCAAACTGACCAATAAATGAACGCACTTTGTCACTAACTAGATGAAGTCGGATGTGCTAAGACACAACCCATGTGATATGACCCTCGTGGACACGGAATCATCCCGAGTAATCAAGCAACATCACCCTATGCCTATCACCGTAATTGCACACACGCACGCAGGCACACATAAGCCTCCTCATCATCATCATCGCCATCATTATCATCATCATCATCATCAACAACATCCGATCCACCCTAACCCGAAGCACAACATTTGAATGACAGATGTAAGGGGGCAGCAAGTTATTTAGGGGGGCAATGAGCCATGCCACCCCACTCCCGCCACCCCGCTCCAGTTGGTGCGAAATCTTTACTGAGAGCAGCTAAATTTCAAAATTGTCCAAATTCTTCTCCCTTCCCCCTTCAAATTTCTGGATATGCCACTGTATGTGGATGGACAACAGAGGCAATTTCAACACCCCTACTTGCCCCCTCCACCCCACCCCCTGTTTCTCCACCCACTCTGCACCAGGCCCACCAGTATTATATTCCATATGTACGTATCAATACATGTGACTGTTTTATATGGTCCCAAGGGTACGTGCCTATGAATTATGTATGCTTACACTAGGTGGTTCCTGTACAGCACGTGGTATGCTGATGGACTGTACCAGTCGTCTAGCTAGCCGTGTCTTACTCATTGACTTGCGCGCTCTCGCCCTCCTCTTCTCTGCATCCGTGTGACTGAGAGCAACAGTTGGAACATAGTAATCATGTACTCTTTTACGCTCACGGGCCAAATATTCAGGACCACGTGCCTTAAGCTTTTCCCGATATCTTCTCTGATTTTCAGCACTGTGTCGGACCATGTTCACGCTAAAATAAAGAAAAATATTAATAAATTAGGAAATTGTATGTTTTCTACGTTATCCAGATTTTGACAAAGTATGGCCAAAGAAATAAGGAAGAACCTAAAAATATCATGAATATGCGTTGTTTGCATTGGTATTTATCGTTGTAAAGCGAAACACGCAGCTATTTGAGAGAAAAATTAATACATATATCATGTACAAGAATATTATAAGAAAAAATGTTTCATACGTTATCTGAAGAAATGGCACTTGGGAAACTATTAAGTTTAATAGTATTACCATATTAGATCATGCCTACAAGATACAAATAATGCACTTAAAAGAATGTATCAAAAGAAGGAATCTACTTGTCATTCAGTGTGAAAACCGTATAATAGTTTCATACTTTATCGGGTGTTGTTTACGTTATCCAGCACGTGTCAATGATACAAACCTTCATTGTCTTAATTTATCAAGGATTAGCGATATTTAATCAATATCAAATGTTATTTTATGGAGCAGGGCAACTGTTTAAACTAATAACTTACCAAAATATCTGTAGATTTGTTGATAAATGTATATTGCGCAAATTAGCATGTGCTATTACGCCATATGCCAACTTTTGATGATCAAACGGGGATGCTTAATAGTACCACACGTTAGACAATAGCTGGACAGACTGGTTCCGGGTACAGCGACTGAAACAATGTATTCTGAAGTATCATACAGCCTCTATTCAAGGCATTAAAACATTATTTCGCATCGATAACGTATAAAACGGATAGCGTAGGAAACACTTTCCTTGCATTTGGTCTTATATGATCCAAGTGAAAAGGAATTGGGTATCGTGTTATTGCTGAATCCAGTTAGGCTATGTAACATTGTATTTAAGTGAAAGAAGTAACACGCGTGTTCAGTAGATTTTATACAATGTGGATAACGTTTGAAACATCCTTAACATGGTCTGTCCGTGGTTGGAACTTTCAAGCTTCCTCGCAGACAAACGTGGTCAATAATGTTTATAATAATATTTGTTTTACATACCTATAAGCGTAACCTTATTTGCAATGCATCTTATCTGTAAGTAGTGGTACATGTTTACATCTGAGTACTTATTCAGTTCGGATAATGTATTAAACACCATTTTCTGGGACAATCTACATGCTCCAAGCCAATTATTTTTGGTTCAAACATAGTGCGCGCATCAATTATAATTTAAAGTTCCACCATCTTACCATGCTAAAAGTATGCTATTTAACGTATATTTGCTTCGTTGTACTGATTATTGATGAGTAATAGAGTCGCACCCTTGGCTGGGGACATGCATTTTCCCGTAATTTTAGCATTTTAATGGCAAATATAAGTAAGAAGACATGCTAAAACATATGGATAACCATATATGTATAGATAGGTCTCAACGACGTCTGTTAGAATAAGAACATTGCCATTAGATATGACTGAATATATCCGTTGTAGAGCGCAAAGACATCTAGAAAACACAAATGGGCCATTTTTGGTAGAATGGCCCATATATACCAGTACTCATTTTAGTCATAGATTGGAAGAGGCGATGAGGTTGAATAGGGTGTAATGATAGCCATTTGGCCGACAAGAGCCGAACCCCAGTAGCAGATTTCGCATCCCAGTGGGCCTACATTACAGTCTAGGCTATCTGGCTGGTGTATATTCATATCTTGGAGACGTGATGTTCCTTGTATTCTTTCACTCCTACATCTCCTAGCTTATCATGTTCCGCATTTCCATGTATATTACACTAACCTGTTATCTACAGCAGCACCACACGTTATCACCCAGGGTTACCACAGTTCTCTCTATTTCATTCAGTTCTTTGTTTTTTTGTTTGTTATTACGGGGTTGTACACATCCATAAGAATGGAAATATTCACAGTTGTTTGTTCAACGCTGTTTGTAAATAGTATTGCTGCTGTTCTACGTGCTTCCGCACCGACCACAGCGCCAGTCGTGCAATCTAGATACTGACGACTTATGAAATGAATCATCATCATCATAGCGGATGATATTAAGCTTTTTATGTTATGACAGTGTTCTATTCAGAGATTTGCTATTCTATTCTCAGATTTGCTAAATATGTAAGTTGGTAGCGGAAAACGACATGGATGCCAAAGATAACAACAACATTAAATACAACCCTTATTAATATTCACCTAGTTCCGGAGCCTCCCCGCATCTTCAGACAGCTCCTAAAACTAGTTTCATTGACGTGCTACAGCAAGCTGTCTGAAGATTTTGTCGATTGTCCGGCAGAGATGTCTGAATGGTGGCTCGACTTTTGAGAACATAACTGCGAGATTTTCAATTTGACAGGAATATAATGGTGACTGTCAGATATGGACGCGTAAGACGTCATATCGTGACATCAGCGGTGAGTTAAGGATGGCAAACCGTTTGCGTTCGCCGTGGGGAAATGTTCAGTAATGCTTCGTTTGCACACTATATACTTCAGGTTAGTAATGTAGACGACACATTACTGAACAGTCGCACGATGAACGCAAACGGTTAACCCTCCTGAACTCACCCCAAGGCTTGGCGAGAGATGAAAGTTGAAACTTGGACAAACAGGTTTAGCAAACCTTATTCAACTACTCCATCCAGGACAATATTGTGTCTAATGCAATGACGGTTATCCTTCCAAAACAACTCCCGTGGCTGACGTCATTTGACTGCAGATGAGATCCTGAATTACTGTCTTCATTGCCGCTGTGAGGCTGGTAGGAATAGTGGCCACCGCATAGTAATAGGCTGTTAGCCATATCGGAAGTATCGAATGCGCGAAATTATTAAAAATATAAAGCGTATATGTTCCATTTTAAGGTGGTTTACCTGAGAACTGTGGCTGTCTATATCAGCATGTGTTCCTTCCTGTCTCTTTAGCTTTACTATATTCAACAGCTAATCGGTACACTGTCTTGAGACTGAGATTCATGGACCTTTGGGTTCAATGTGTTTCTCAAGTCTCCTTTATCAATATAAAAGGCGATTTTCTAGGTTTTCTTCTAACTGCTATCCAAACATAAAGCACATAATATACATATCAATAATGCACGCGTGGAATCCATTGGGTTTAAGAGATAATAGTTTACTAACTTGATTCACTATGCATTTCTTGAAATCTGGTTTTGACAATATGGCCTGAAGCTGTTGTTAGATCTATAAGCGCCATCATATAGTGCGCTATTGGGTGAATATCTTGTACGGCTTAGATATTCATGGCACCTTTTAATTGTGACGTCAACCTACCGATGCCGTATTTGACTATGACGGCATATATTTCACTGACATATTGGATTCTTATGTTGGATGCAATCACGAAGTAGTGGTCGACTATCTTATGAGTTTTGGTTTTAAAATCTAGTATCATATCAGTTGCTCTATTTCAGAAAAAGACTCGCACCTTCATGCTGATCAAAAATCCGCCGCAATTTGTAATCATTTCTAAAGCATGGGAAATTCAGATACGCCTATTTATTTTTACTCTCTTTCTGATATGAGCAATTTAAAGTGCGTGTGTGCGTGCGTGAGCGCGTGCGTGCGGTCCGGCGTGTGTGCGAGCGGACGTGCGTGCGGGTGGGCATCACTTGTCAATCGGTGATATCCGTTTATTGTCTTGTCAGATGAGTGTTCAGTAGACTCAGATAATTCACAAATTCAAAGCGGTGAACGTGTAGATTAGCGATGACACTTCATCGCGCGAGCAATCTAGTTTTAAATGGTTCGCAATTGAGAGATTGCAGGTATTATAGATAGGCATAGAAGAAAGTCATCCAGCCATCAAGCTATCAAAGTGCGATCAGATTTCAGGTTTCCGTCTGAATAAACACAATAACGTCATCAGTAACAGCTTCAAGGTTAAAGTTATTAAATAGTAAAGACGTTCAATTCGTAAAACTTGACGGACTATTAAGCGTTTATGACGGACCTAGATACGTAATTCATGACGTAATTGACGGTAACGTTACCCTACATGTGACATAATTCAGTATGACGTCATATATTTGACTGACATATTGGATTCATCCATTACTGATGCGAAACAAAACATTTAAATGTGCCCTGTAGTAGATGGCTTAATTTCTAGCTATGCTTTGCCCATTTCTAGCTATGCTCTTCACATTTCTAGCTATGCTCCGCCAAATTCTAGCCATGATCTTCCCATTTCTAGCTATGCTCTGCCCATTTCTAGCTATGCTATGCCCATTTAGAGCTATGCCCTGGCCATTTATAGCTATGTTGCGCAAATCGGATCCCTTCATTTCATAAACAATCTCTGGATCCGAGACTGGATAATCGTTTGCACAACCTTGACATAAAGTCAACATTCATGTGCAAAATATTGATCAGGCAGCAAACAATGTCCGTGGAATATCATCCGACAGAAGGCAAGCGCCAACACCAAGCTTGCGTAACTAATTATAAACCTAAGCGTGTTTCGATTGTACATTTATTTATTCCATTATGCAACTTGGCAACATTAATAATAGTATTTCTGCATTATCTTGTCCCATTCCCAAATGATTTGGTTGAAGTACCCGTATGAGTGGCAAATGTTATATTGTCTATAGTTTCGCTAGGGGTATTCAAATTCAATCTAAGCTAACATTACCGAATATTCGAGTCGTTCTGAAGAGTAATTGCTCAACAAGAATATGCCATTAGCCCGGAACAGATTCAGATTATAATGCTTTCAGCTGACGCTGCTGCGTACTGTGTGGCACAATTAAGCCAGAGAACATGATCAATAAATACGGTTGATATTTTTTTCTGTAAATCCAAGCGTAATACGGGTTAATCTGACATCTTCTTGAGACTTGACTTCTTGTCATTTTACATTAGTATTCCAAGTAAGCGCGCATGAAATAGCTATTTTCAGGAATTTGTTCTGGTGATCACATGATCATTGGTTTCTATTATCTTGCACACAGCGTAGAATATCACCATATTCCATAGATCATGTCTATGCATAACGACATATTCAGAACTTTGTATGGTGATATAATCGCTATGGCTGGAATTCAATAAGGGGGTTTAGGCCTCGATTTAGCCTAAACCTTGTCGCTACATAAACCGAGCAATAAGAGATTTATTACCAGGTTTATCCTTTACCCGAGTCCGTATTCAGATACGAGGTTTACATCAGGTAACAGCTAGACCAGGTGTAAGACTGGCATGTTTATTTTATCAGCATTCGCATACCGTGCTCGTGGGTTTAATAGAAATTTGATATTTACATTCTAAACTAACAATATATGGAACATGTCTTATTATTACAATATATTAATACACCGATGGACATACTAATGACAAGGTGGAAATAAAATAAATCAGTGCTATTCTGATAATAAGCAATGAGGTCACTTAAATACATGTCGGACGTCAATCTCATTATGCATATGAATGGGAGAATCCTGTCCCAAACTAACTAAAGCCTGATTTATAAGTTGAACTTCTCACGTGCTGTGCCACCTAAATTTACCTGAAAATGGCATAGTCCTAACTAGCGCGACAAAAGTTCGACATATAAATCAACTTTTCTGGCACGGCGCGACTCACAGTCGTGCTTTTGAGCTGTCGGGTCGCGCTAACGCCAAAGCACGACTTTGATTTATACGTCGCACTTTTCCTGTGCCGTGCCAGCGCAGAACGGCATATCGGTGGTCAAGTCTTGACATCTGATTGGGCAATGTTCCGAAAATAAAATTCGTTAGTTCGTTCGTTCGTTCGTTCATTCATTCATTCTTTCAGCCATGCATTCTTGCAGGCACACGCGTGCATGCGCACGTACACATACACACACACGCGCGCGCGCGCGCGCACGCACGCACACATACACGCACACACTTTATTCGTTTTCAATTTATTATTCGGACAGGAAAGACGCATAGCATGAGTTGCCATTAATAATCTTGTGGAAAATATTTTCTTTGTCATTTACTGCACCGGTACAAGGGCGTACACGAAATTTGTCGAGGGGCAAATGTGGGGTGGGTGAGGTGAGTTTAAAGAGACATAATTTCGATTCTAAGGATGTACCCCCATTTTGGGTAAAATCTTAGTGGAATAAGAATCTTAAGAAAAAGAAAATTGTTTAAATCAGACGTTCAGAGAAGCTATTTCTTTCAATCAGAGTGATAATTCTTTTTTAGAAAATAATATGTGGAGATAAGTAAATATTTACCATACAATTTCTCGCATTTCTTATGTCTGACCAGTGTTTTAAGTCAGTCTAAATGCGGATTTAAACCTAATTATAGCTAAACCAGGTTTAACTCTTTAAACCAGGTCTATCTAAATCGCCTTATTGACATACACAGTTTACAACTACATGTGCAACCTTTAATAAATTACATTTTTTAGCATAGTGTAACAAATGATTGTAGGAGTGAGTCACGATGTATAGGACAGTAAAATGACGAAATGATGAAATCACCTTAAGTGACAAAGTAATTACTGTAATAACATCATCCATCATTAGGCATACACATAATTTCATGTTTCAATCTGTTCAAGGCTGATCAACTGATACGCTAATTACGAGAGAAGTCTGCCAATCAAACAGTTCTCAAATATGTGTCGGAGGGACACGGCGAGGCATGTCCATGGGTGCAATATGGTCACTGCTGTAAGCAAAGTTCAGGATATGGTCCATCCATCTTCCTACAATTCCGAAGCCTGGGCCACGGCAATTGTCTGGTTTCTACCAAAGGAGACGTGTAACTTGTGACCAGAATGATATATCTGTCTAGAGTGATTAGGCATCTTTGTTTCTTGAATGGCTGCGGTAATCGCAGACACTCGCCAGCATTTCTCTTTTTAATTAGCTAGCTAGACATCAAATGATTCGTCGTCTTGCAGCTCGAATGGATGTGGCGGTAGTCGATGGTCTTGTGTACAGCAGGTGTTTACTTGAAGAAGTGCAGACATGAGCATACAGTTGCACGAATGCCGGTTGCCAATCCTTGACGAGGTTCGTATCTCTGATGTTAGAGTGGACAGCGCGAAGTTTTAGCCGAGCGACCGAGCGACCGACCAAGCGACCGACCAAGCGAGCGAGCGAGCGACCGACCGAGCGACCGACCGACCGACCGACCGACCGACCGACCGAAAAATTACAATGCCATTTGTATGTCCTGCATGCCATCGTAGGTTAGGTTTGACTCTAAAATGCAATTTATTTTTAGTCCAATAAAAATATAATATAGTTAACCTTTTAACCCTTTTTGAAGTTGCAAGAAAGGAAGATCATTCAACGATTCTACCGTGAATGGATTATGAGAAACATAAACCTTCACGCTAGCAAGCCCATATAGCAGATTTGCATATATCCCACCCACATCCCAGCGATTAGCATGCCAATTCTCCAGTCGCTACCATTCCCCTACCTTGCTTTGGGATTGGTCATTGATTGGGAATTGTTTGTGTTGGGTACACACTCTAACATTAGTAGCATACATGGTTTACCCACTGAATATGATCAAAGTTATTGATGCGGTGATTTAGTGAAATATGATTGGATATATAAGGCTTAACAAATGAATGAATAATGAATAGAGTGCCTCAGCAGGACCATGCATGATGCGGGATACCGGGCTGATAATATAAATACGAACATTTCTGTGATACGAGGGGTTGAGTCACGAGCATATTGCAGAATTTGGTGTACTTGTAATGTGTGACACGTACGCCAATTCAGTTAATATAGTAAATTGTAACCAAGTCAATCCGTTCTTAAGTTATATTGCAGGGGCCGTATTCACCAAAGGGCGTAACTTACGCAGGGCATAACTACCTTGGAGAATATGACGTCATAATATTAAATTACGCACGAACATATATGACGTCATAATGACTCCACGGTATTTATGCCAGGCGTAAGTTACGCCCTTTCGTGAATACGGCCCCAGATGTATAAATATCAGTGTCAAATTATTTTTTAAATATTCACCAACTTACCTGTATACTGTATAGTGGCGTTGGAATTTACATTCTGCAAATTCAGGCTTCAATGGCTACCACTACTACTACTACTACTACTACTACTACTACTACTACTACTACTACTACTACTACTACTACTACTACTACTACTAGTTCAAAAAACCTTAGTATGAATATTTTGGCTACTGTGAATACATGATTAGACTAGATTACAAACATAAAATGAAAAAGCCAACTCAATTTACTTGGAATGGATGTTTTGAAAATTACCCCAGAACAAATGTTACTAAAATAAACATTCCCATAGACCGTGTGGATGACTATAAACATTATTTGAATTACTAATCATGATATTTTCAACGTTAATTTAGAGGTTGTTGAAAATTCAAAGCCAATTTGATGGGAAGCTTTGCTATCATGCAGCAACAGCGTCCACACACTCAAATACTAAAATAAACAACACAAAATTTAGTGAAAAACATGTTTCCTAGCAAGAAATCCGTTGAATATTGTGAACGTAACTGGACTGGAAGGCATTGCTGCCTTGTTTTCCAATCTAGTCCAATCACGCCCAAAACATTCACCATTTTGTCCTGAAACGATTTTAAGGAACTACTAAGCCGCATTATATCTGTAAATTTGTCTTTTTACATCTTTTCATCACATATTACAACCTTACGCGTTCTTCAAAATAACTAATAGCTAAGAATCAATGGAAACCATCTCGCCTCTACACCACTTGACTTTAAATCGGTGGAGGCTATTTTCCTTCAGTGATGCATGGTATTCACAGTGTGGACAATATATAAGCGAGAAGTCAAAAATATTTTTTTTACCTCGTAAAGTGGACGGTGCTAGGATCGCCATGTACATCGTAGGCTCTAGAGCAACGGTATTTCCAAATGCTCCAGTTGCCTAAACTAAGGCAAAATAATGCGATTCTTTTAACGTCATTATTTACATCATATCCAGAAAGGTCGTGAAACAGTATTTCGGTAGGCGCAATTTGGAACTGCATTGCATCAAACCTAATTAAAACACGTTTGGTGTATGCGCAAAACTGAGCAATAACAGTGCAGTTCACAAATAAATGGACGATTGTTTCCTCTGCCGTTAAACACAATAAACACTTGTCACTCTCAGTAATTCCTACTTTCTTGAGGAGAGAGCCTACCCATAGCCTTCTATGGATTACTCGCCAAACAACATCTCTGGCTCTATTAGGGATATGTGATGAATGACTATTGCACCACACATCATTCCAATTTACCGGGAAACAGGTGGAATTTTCCCAAGCAGCAATTGCCTTTGGAATAGCCGGATTTTGTAACTTTAACATGTGGTACCAATACTTTCATCTTACAGAACATGTGAAAATTCTATCCCCATATGTTAACATAAGTTTTGGTGTTTCATCAGTCATAGATGCTTTGGGTAGGTGAAACCACTCCCTAGGAATGGCTCCCCCCAACCGCTTTAAAAGGCATTGTGCATTGATTGGTCGAAGCTTGCTTGTCTATCGTCAATTGTCTATCTCATGTAGAGATTTCCATTCATGCGTGGATGCATTAACAATATCAGAGAAATATTGTAATGCATGTCTAGCTAATGAGAAATAATATTAAGAACCCCACCGTTATGTAGTATTCTATCATTTCCCCAAACTTGTTGATTTAGTACATGTTTCCAGTATAATGGCGAGTCTTCCATTTTCACAAAACCATCTAATGCATTTTTAGCCTGCAGATATGGACTAGGAATGCTTGTGTAATTTGGTGGTGGTTTTGAAGACCAAAAAAACGACTTTGCTGAAAAGCGTTCTACATATCTTCCAATGAGGCATCGAGATATCTTGATTGTCACCATGGCTCAAATCATTAAGAAAATTCAATGGCAATGAAATACCTTTAGTTTATCGTTTGTACAAATTCTTTGTGAGACAAGCTGTGTATTTCTTTCCCACAAAAAGTCAAACATAATTCTATTAATCTCTTGTTCAATATGTTTTGGCATATGCACAACAGAGGACACATACCATACCTGTGACAAGATTAAACTATTTAAAACTAAAGCACGTCCAAAAATTGTCAGGTGTCTATGGCGCCATATTGTTATTGTCTTCAATGACAATGACCTCTGTCCAATTTCGAGAAAGTCTTTTTCACTAAAGTGTATTCGTTGGATTTTGATTGAATTGCTTGTCCATGTGATATCCATTGGCTGGTCAGTTCTTGTTTTCCAAGATCCCAAAAATAAGCCAACAGATTTGTCTTTATTTATTTTGAGACCAGGCGCCCTTTGGTAGTTTTGTAAGATGACATTCAATCTATCAAAATCCTGATCATGTCCTACAAAGACAGTGGTATTGTCACAATATTGAGACACCTTAACAGGCTTCTCTATGCCGTGTATGATCAGACCCTGAAAGTTGATATCTCGTCTTAACGTTGCACCTAGGGATTCAATGGCTATCACAAATAAGAGTGGTGACAGAGAGCAACCCTGACGAACGCCATGCTCTAATGTTACAGGTTGACCAACGTAATTATTTACAATATATCTGCTGGTAATATTTCTATATAATATTCGGACACATTTTATAAAATTTGGTCTCAATCCTAAGTGGTTCAACGACATAAATAAAAAAATCCCAATCTAGTCGATCAAATGCCTTTTCATTGTCTAATCCGACAATTGCTCTGTGAATATTATACATTTCCACTAGTTGAATTATGTAGCGAATCATCATTGCATTAGTTAAAAGAGATCTTCCTGGAATAGAACAAGTCTGGTCAGGATTTATTACATCTGCCAGCACACCACCAAGCTTTAATGACAGAGCTCTGGATATAATTTTATAATCGACTCCAAGTAGTGAAATGGGTCTATAGTTCCTCCTCTTTCATTGAATTAAGGGATTTTGTTATTTCATCAAAACCTAAGTCCTGTTCACATATATCAACTGATGAAGGAGGTAACTTATAATGAATGTTATTAAGCAGATCTTGCGCTAGTTTCTAATCAATAGGTTCTGATCTGTACAGAGATTGATAGAAGTTCTGTACAGCATCCAATATATCTGTGTTGGGGCTAAGCACCTGGTGATCTGCTTGTAAGCTTCCTATCAATTTTTCTACACCTCTAAATCGTTCGAGGTTGCAGAAATATTTTGTGGGTTTTTTCTCCTACGTATATTTGAGCTTTAGATCTTTTTTGGCACCTTCAGCATTTTCCTCCTCAATTGCACGTAGTTTACATTTTTTTATTTCATTCAGATAATCAACTAAACGAGCTGCGCCATTTGCAACCTTACGGGAAAGTAGAAATATTCGGCGCTCAAGTGCGTTCACATCTTTCTGCAGTAGTAGTGTCGGAATTAAAATGATACCACCTCCCTCAACTGGCCGCCGTTCGGCGATCCGTGGCCCCCACCGCCCTCTCAATCCCTGGGGCATAGGTTGGTGAGACATGTGGTTGGTGTATGCCTCTAGATGGAGGTCGCCAGGGTTGTTGAGACAGGTGGTTGGTATGCCTCTAGATGGAGGCCCCAGGGATTGAGAGGGTAGTGGGGGCCACAGAGCACCGAATGGCTGCCAGTTGAGGGAGGTAGTATCATTTTAATTCCGACACCGCTACTACCACACATAATAGGGTCTGAACGCCTATTTAGAGACAAGCCTCCACAGTGATATACACCACTGATCGCCATTAACCACAGGGTCGGCCTCTCTCTCTCTCTCTCTCTCTATTCTGTGTAGGCTCAGACAAACATGTAGTCTCTGCCAGAGTCGCATCAGCATGATGGGACCACCCATAGGGACTTCCATCTACCTTGACAACGCTCACCTGGGAGGAGGCTAAAGTGATTACCATGTGAACCCCGGCAGACTCTGGCAGAGAATCTGGTGCTGAGCAGGGGTCTCCAGCAGACAACCACGGCCTACCCTCTCCACCCCATAGAAGTGGCAGACAGACTTGATCTCTTTAAGTGGGTGAAAGCGGTCGTAAATGTTTGTCTGCAAGGGGTCGACCCAAGGATTGTACTGGCGGTCATCCCGGAAGTGGGCCCACTTGGCATCCAATATCATGGCAGTCTCAGCGCCCTGTGCCACTGCTGTAGACGCCAGCATGAGCAGTATGATGTGAATCATGGCTATATATGAAGAGTTAATCTGAACAGAGTGACCCCTCGAGAAATATCTGTGCCAGATCGAGCCTTGTTCCATCCAGATCGATTGTGATTTCCATCCCCTCAGGGGCTGGGGGTAACTGCTTCACTCTGCCGCCCGCTAAGAAACGTAGCTCTATGACTATATGAGTCATTTGTGGGCTAGTGAGTCTGACTCGCTGAAGCAGTTTAACAGCACCTTTGACTTTGGAGAAATGTAACACACCATCTACCCATAGGATGCTCTCCTGGAGGTTAACAGCTTCTTCTGGTCCATCGAATGGATGACGCAGCAGGAGCTTTCCACCTGTAACCCCGATCCGGTGACCCTCCCTCGTCAGGGAGACACCTTCACCTATGTAGGTGAGGAAAGATGATCCCCGATTGTAGAGCTTTCGAACTATCCCATCCTTTTTCACAACATGTCAATGACTGCAGGAGGCCTATATAGGGGCAACAATGTTTGCCAGTCACCCCCAGGTCCACCACGGTACCACAATTGATTCTTCTCAAATATGAACTGCAGGTTTCTTGCCATGGTCAATAGCAGGCCATCATGGGCCATCAGCGGGGCACCGCTTGGATAGGATTTGACCAGATGAAAGCTGAGGTCGTTATTTATGGTGTTGATGTCTGCCACCTCTGTATCTGAGAGCTCAATCAACAGCTCCAGGATGTACTTCCTCTTTGGGAAATCGTACCGAAACACGATCTTGTGGCCATCTATGTTGCGACCCAGGCACTCCTTCGACACATCCTTGAGGTCTGTGAGCAGCTCCACCCCATCAACACCAATGGGGTGGATGGAGAATGCCTTTGAGTTTGCTTCGTACTGTAGGGCGAATGACTTGCCATCACTCTCTTCTCCCTTGGCAGCATCAACTGCGTACACATCTGCCAGGTCAGCAAGACCAGTCGAGTGAGCAAATATGGGTTCCATAGCATGCTATCGGAGGGGTTTAAACAGGACATATAACCATGCCGATTGTCCGACTGCTGCTCTCCGGTGGTGAGAACGTAATCTCACCCTCTCTAGAGGGGAGACAGATGGTACAGTACCATGTAGAATGGGTCCTCTTCGAGGTGCCCCAGCGGGGCACAACATACATACATGCCAATGTGCTACATCAAACTCCGGGCAGTGCACACAGCAGCTCACTGGTAGAACTCGGCGGGGACGTGATAGAGTATCTCCCAGGTGCCAACAGCAACCTATGGAAAGCTATCAGTCCTAGCCTGTTCACACCTGTAAATCACCTGTTTGACAGCCCCTCCATTAACATATATGCCAGCACAGATGGGATATCGGACGCCCATTTAGAGTTTACACTCTTATTACTCATTGACCTGATATGATATCACACCAGGAATAACTTACCTTTGCCGAGATGATGAAGAGCCAGCTACAGGGTTGCCCCTCATGACCCCTGCACATATAAAGGCCGTAAACGAACAGAGGCTCGCACTGCAACAAGAAGGAGAGTGACCACAGCAGGAGAGCTGGTATCAACAGAATGCAAGCCTTGCAAGGAGGCGAAGGAACAGTGAAGGTTCCCGATACTGGCAGGCCCTCCTGGAGGAGAGTAAGCGGGATGATGAGCCAGATGTAGCGGAGACCGCGGACGATGCAGCGGAGACCATGGACGAGGATGAGCCAGAGAATAAGTGGGACGATGTCTTCACATACGATGATGAGCCAGATGTAGCGGAGACCACGAACGATGCAGCGGAGCCCGCAGATGCGGATGAGCCAGAGAGTAAGTGGGACGATGTCTTCACATACGATGATGAGCCAGATGTAGTGGAGACCACGGACGATGCAGCGGAGGCCGCGGACGAGGATGAGCCAAAGAGTCAGTGGGACGATGTCTTCACATCCGATGATGAGCCAGATGTCTTCACATACGATGATGAGCCAAGTGTCTTCATAAACGAGGATGAGCCAGATGTCATACGGTGGGAGGAGAAGATGACGCAGAAGTTTAATACCAAGAAAGTCATCCAGCGGCGGATCTACTATCTTGGTCATAAGGTGAAGTTCCAGATGTCACATCTCAGAAAGCTACTGGCACCCGACATAGTGCTGGATGACTTCTGTCTAAGAGACGTCTGTCTCGACACCAGCAAGCTGGCACAGTTCACAAGGCTCTCCAAAATGTACCCTTCTAGGACTCATTAGCAGATTCTGCAGGTGATGCAGGTTTAATCTTCTGGTATACTATGGCAAAATCAGAGTGGCGGAAGCAACCAGAAATATACCCCTCCCTGACGGTTGACGAGGGCAGTATCATCCATGGCTGGCGACTCCAGCAGATAGATACCATCAGACAAAATCCTGGCCATGAAGCAGAAAAGTACAGCAGAACACGCAGGCGATATAAGACCACAACGTCCTCGCGCATACAACCACTGCTGCGGGTGTGATTGGAGCCAGTACTGGGGTGGCAGCTGTGGCCACTCTCTCTACAGGGGTGGGGGTCATCGTCACCATCCCGCTGGGTGGTGTGACACTAGCCGCCACTATCTTGGTCACGGGCTTGGGGTGGGGCGGCGGCCGATCACAAGGAGGCTAGAGAAGCATGCTAAGTACTTGGCACTGGCACAGAGTATGCTACGGACTATCGACGTGTCTGTCAGCAAAGCTCTCGAGGATGGTCAGGTCACCGATAAAGAGTACCATCATATATTGAAGGTCCAAGCCCTGTACCGCATTGAGAAACCTAAAGTGTGACAGCAATACCTCAAAGGCTCCAGCGGGCCAGTTGATATGGAGGAGTTAAAAAATGGGATGTTATGGCGAGGTCGCCTCGCTGGTCTCTGGAGTCGTGACGAGTACAAATAGTGTGCTGCCTGTACGGTAGCTTTAAGAACAGTAGTATAGATGGCCATCCCACTGAACCTCACGACAATCATCCTTAGCCAACCGCCCCTCTTGGGTACACCCTTGACTGGCCTGAGAGGTCTACTGGATGATATACCAGCGCTAACACCGTTCTCCATTACAGTGGATGGACGGTCCCGAACCAGTTTCTCCGTCAACCCACGACCGCTGACCAACCGCCCCATCACCATCAAGGATGCGAAGCAAGCTCATACTTAGATGGCTGCTCCAAGCCTCTCATACCGGAATCAGCAGCTGAACTTTGCCGTGTGGTGTGCCATGGCAGGATGTGGAGTAAGTTCCACCCTGCTTCACTCCTATTCTGGTACTCCTGAAGCTGTGCTCATCGCCAGCTGTCTCAGATTCCACGTGTACTTCACAGTGTGACGAATCCTCCATAAGCTGGGTGCAAGCCTCCCTGATACAAGCGCCTTCGACCTACAGCTCAACAGTCCTTGCGAGTTCAGCACTTACCCAGACTATCGGTGGCATGGTGGTGACAACAGCGGTCTAGGGCTTATGTACTGTGACCCGAGACGTGACTACTCAGGATTCCCCTATCGAACCACTGATGAGTAGGCCGTCGGAAGACAGCAACATTCTCATGCGATCCAGACTCCGACCCTGGAGTGGCAAGACTATCCAAATGTGTGGAAGTACTTTGACCCACACACCACCTCAGGCCTCACACCTGCAGCGATCGTTCGGATCAACCAGTCCCTGGAAGCACTGTGCTACTGCCTCCTTATGGCACAGACCCAGCTGCGGCATTCCATAAATGGTGTCAGTGGAGCAGAGGTCCAGGCCATGTTCATCAGTCTCGTTGAGGATATGATCATCGTGCATACCCCAGTAGTCTTATTGCTAAGTTCCAGCAGGGGTTGCAGAAGGCCCGTCGCAAACTTGACTTTGCTATTTCGCCACACCTATGGTTGATTCCGAGCAACATGATCGTGAACATCGAGGACATCCAAGTCCGGGGCTATAACAGCATGATAGTCGAGGGGAGTTCCACCAGTGTCCACTTTTGCTTTAACACTGACATCAACCCACACACGCGTCATATGGGCCATACAGTCATTCCGACCCTGACACTGCAGCCAGTTGACATGGCCTCCAGCTATCAGAGGTGAAGAAGTCAGGGCTCTTTGGTTTGCCATTTAAGACCACAGGATAGTCATGGCTTCCTGTGCATGTATCAAACAGATACTGGATGTACTAGACACTGTGGGTGCTGACACAGGCCCTCTATGCTCTCCTCTCAGCTGCTGTTGGGATTTCATGCTTGACGCCTCCATCGCATCCTTCGTATCTGCCGGAGGTGCAGGATTCCTCACTCTGCATGCGAAAGAGCTGGTGCAGGAAGTACTGCAGTTTAGTCCCCCAGATATATACCAGGCTACCGCCGACCAAGTGCTAGCAATTCTCCACACGCATGTCTGTACCAATCGACAGTAGGTCGGCCGATGCTGGCCAGGTAGTGCTACTCATTGTCCCGTCAGGACACGGGGAAAACATCTTGCTGCGGGCTCTCCTGGCCGAACATCTACACTCTCAATATATCCTTCTGGTGTCTGACTCCGCTGCTGAGGTGGTTGATAGTAATGACCAATGATACAATGGCCCAATCACCAAGATGCAGAACCTGCAAGCACTCATGGAGAAGCTGCTGGCAGCCCGACTGACAGAACCACTTGTTCTAGTTATCGATGACCCTGCAATGGACCAGAAGACAGTCACCTACCTGAGCAATATCACCAGATGCATCCGGCACACAATGATAACTGTCTTCATCCTCTTTCAGAAGTACAAGGTGAATCCAGCCAGGAAACTATCTTGCTCTACGTGTCATCGCTGACAGACTGTCGCAGCTGCCGCAACCTTTTTGTCATTCATCAGAAGGCTGAGAAACCTCGTCCGCGGTCTCTACTACTTCGTCAGATGCTTGAGGACCTTCGTCAGAAGCTTGAGGAACTTCGTCAGAAGCTTGAGGAACTTCATCAGAAGCCTGGCGCTTAAACTCTACCCACTGAGGGTCGGAGTCTAGTGGTCTCTTCTTCTGGAACTTCTCACGGAAGATCCACTTTGTCCATGCGTGACGAGCATCTGACTTGCGAGCGCATTTGATGAGGTAGTCCTGGTAATTATCTGGGAATTTCAGAAATGCTGGCAGATCACTGGCCAGTCTCCTGCGCCATTCTTCGTTGAAGATGTGCTTAACAGCCTCCTTGCGGCCAACAGTGAACCCCTCCTAAGTACCTTCTGCATGATTGGTGTCATGGCTCGCCGCTACAGCGGCACTAACCTCCCCCCTGAAGTAGTTATTTGCTCCAGACTGGAGGCTATCCAGTATATCTCGCTCTTCCTGGCTATGGAGGCTAAATAGGGTAGCCCACTTCCCGACCGTTAGTAGATCTTTGGGGTCGACCCTCCCCTTTTGGAGAGCTAGAATAACAGGACTGTTGGTTTGGGTCACAGGAGGTAGGTCGAGTGTCCTGCCCTGGGTGCTGTCAAACTTCCAGTAGAGTATCCGAGTCAGGAGTTCTTTTGTACTACGAGCTAGCGCTCCTTCCTCTATGGTGGCCAGTATCTCCGCATCAGACAGAGGTGTGACCTTGACTCACTCGTGGATAATGTTGATGTCACGAAGCAGTCCTCGGACCCTATCACAGTGGGACAGTGCACAGCGTGGCTGTCGTGCTGACTTGTCCTGCTGCCTATAAACAATCAGCTGGAGAACTTTACCAAACATGCAGCCGTGTAACCCCTCTATATACCCAGACCTTAAACATGCTGCAGTATGTGCAACATCCAGATGGGGCCACTGAACATGCGACATCGCACCGCACTGATCCTCGGAAGGACTGCCTGGCTGTCATTCAACCCAGTATACACGATGAGAACCCATTCTCCGCTGTTGGGAAGTACATTGACTTTGCAATCTCGGCACAGATTCACGAGATCAAGAGCATGACACTCGAGTTCAAGCTTCAGAGCACAATAGAACAGATAGTAGAGCTCCCGCAGGTTCTGAACAAGTGGGAGATCGTGCAGAGTAACAGCACCATGGACACCATCTATGTGAACGATGAGTACCGAGTCCTAGGTCCGCTGGCTCGTGGCCCAACCTTCTATGTGAAGGGAAAGGGGTACTATGATGTGGGGTGCAATGAGGGGTTCACGGAATTCGAACAACGGGCAGGTGTCGAGAAGCCCGTGGCAGTTCCACTCTTAACCCTCCTCGAGAAACACACGTGAATCTGGCTGCCATGCAAGATAGGCTGTTCCTCCGGGTGTACACTGAGCAGCTCACTCAGCGAGAACACCAGCAGGTCCAAGCCACAGCTAACCAACGGGTAGAGATGACATTGCATCGTGGTGCATCAGACTGTGTCGCTGTTGCGGTCCTGGTTCAGAAGGGAGGATGAGCAGGTGGATAAGCTAGACGACTTCAAGGTAGTTCAGCACATCGAGAAACCGTAGCTCAGGTGTTATGAGGAACATGGTCTGAAAAGCCTTCTTGGCGACTTTCACTGTACCTGTACTGTCAGGCAGCTCATCGACAAAGTACTTCTTGATGAGGTTCAGGTCATACCGCCCAGAGTTGAACCCCAGTACAGGCTCTTGGTAACACCACTCATTGATCAGTCGCTGCTGTCGCTTTGGGAGCTTGTCCAGGTCTGTCGGTATGTACTGTGCCCTAACCCTTGTCCGGATTAGAGATGCTCGCCGTTGGATCACCAGCATGAGCTCTCTGATCAGTTCTTTGGGGTCAGGATTGCAGAGGTGAGTGGGCTCACTCGTGGCGCCCTCTAAGGAGCAGCCAACTGACACAGAGATAGGTATGTGAGTACTCTCGATCGTGAGAGTCTCTGTAGGATGAGTCTTGATACCATCCAGGAGTGCATCGTAGTCGTAAACTATGAAGTGTGGGTATGGGACAGTCCGAACTCGGTTAGGGACGGTTAGGCAGCGTTTTATACAGAACTCCCACTGTACCACAAGCATGCATCCAGAGGCTGTCAGCTTCTCCCCTCTCAGGACTATCTTGCGGTATCTTTGTCCGGCATCCTCACCTCGCTGGTGTTGTGGACACCTGTGCCAGTGACAGCCATGGAACTGGTAAACGGTGTTGGTTGTCGGAACATAACCATCTACGGGAGTGCCCTCGATCCAATGCTCGCCACCGTTCCCACACTCTACATGGTGTATGTGTACGCCTCTGTTTCTAGACACATACTCGATCCAATGAGTAGCTGCCGAACTGGATGGTTGGGGTGGATAGAAGGCTTTCTCATACGCAGACTGTGGCGCCTCAACCTTCTCGCCAGGACACACGATTTTTGTTTTGCCGCCTGTGCAGTGATCAGCGTGGTGTTGAAGATTGCATGCCTGTGTAAACCTCTGCTGACAGTGACTGAAGACCAGTGTATGTGCCAGCTTGGAGATGTTCTTGATGTAGAAGGCATGGTGTCACGGTAGTGAGCCGCTTGCCTGATCATGTGCCAGGTGCCCTCTTTGGTTGATTCATACACACGAATCCCGATCTTGGCGAAGAACTCTACCGTGTCCAGCTGATCCAGCGAGGTCTTACGGACATCAGGTACTGTCTTGCCGTAGAACTGTGTGGCAAGCTCTCGTGCAGGAGCTGTACTTCTATCAGCTCTTGCTACTCGGTGGACTGCTAGACATCTCCAGAGACACATGTTGTCCTGTGGCTGTCGAGGGCAGTCATACTCTTCTTCTGTCGTAGCCAGTCTGGGAGGGGGGCCTGTCCCAAGCAGAGCTTGATTGATCGAACGAAAGCCCACTTGGTGTTGGGTCGATCGATATTTTCTGTGTCAAGGCGGGCTTGCTATCTTGCTGCCACCCAGTCCTGAGCTGCTCCTATCGTGTTCAGCCACGTGCTCCCGTTCAGACCCTATTATGGGTGGTGTATATACCTGCGGATGCCTGTCTCTAAATGGGTGTTCAGACCCTATTATGTGTGGCGATCAGTACCGTGGGTGGTGTATAACCCTGTGGATGCCTGTCTGGGTGTTCAGACCCTATTATGTGCGGCTATCAGTACCTGTAGGTGGTGTATATCCCTGTGGATGCCTGTCTCTAAATGGGTGTTCAGACCCTATTATGTGTGGTGCTTGTGATCAGTACCTGTGCGGGTGTATATCCCTGCCGGTGCCTGTCTCTAAATGGGCAGTGTGCATGCATGCCCCCTGGATAGGATAGTACGTGTGCGTGTATAAAGCCCTATGAGAGAGGTATGGCTAAGTCCGAAGGTGCGCGTAAGACGCATGCGCATGCATCAGATCCACGTGTCAGTATTGTGAGAGAGTGTATGCTTATATTGTACCGAGAAATCACTTCATTCTTGGCGTTTTTACGACCGGAATGATGCGAGAATTTCAAAACTGTTTACCATTTTAAAATAGGACCAGAAATGGCCTAGTTATCCACAAATGGTAATAGTGAGATTTGAACCTGTGATTTTAAGTTTGCTAATAAACACAAAACAAGGATCTCCTGCATTAACTACCTCGGCCATGTATGCATTAGTAATTATGGCTGATAACTTATGTGTTCTCATTGCTGTTACTGCGTTATCTCGAAGTGACGTCAAGATCTAGAAGGACTGATAAGCGCAGTAACAGCAATTTTACAACTCACGCTCAGAGATACGATTACTAAGAGGCGAGATTTTAGTGGTGTTGCGGTAGATCAATCAATAGAGTATTGAATTGCATATGATTCCCAGGTTGCAGACTGGGGTTCAAATCCGCTCAAAAGACCTTGCTAGAACTTACCTGAAATTTCGAAACGAGGTAAGACACTAGGGTAGGGATAATATGACCAGGTTAGATAAAGACCCACCGCGACACTCCCCAGTGCGGGGTCAAAGCACCACAGACACACACACACACACACCAGCCAGATGGAATAGCAACAGGGTGGGGTAGGAGATAGATGGGTAGGATAGGTAGGATAGGATAGGTAGAAAAGTGTCCCACAGATAGAAAAACCTCCTCAGGATACTGATCAGAATAGAGAGAGGCCGGCCACTGGCCGGTATCCTGAGGAGGTTTTTCTATCTGTGGGACAGTTTTCTACCTATCAGATCTCCTACCGCTAACGAGAGCGATATATATATATACACCTGTGCAAAAGTTAAGCACCAGCAAAAACAATAGAACGTAGAAACATGATGGTACAACTAGGCTGCCATACATTTTGTCCCCGCGTTAGCTGACATAATTCCAAGTACGAAATGCACATGCATGCATGACTTCACGCCGCTTGATGTCCGTGCGTGGCGGGAAACAGCACACGTGTTCAGTTATGTAAAAGTCCAGTTTGAGGTGTAGAACATTACATACAGATTTAGGCGACAAGATTAGGAATTTTGTGTTCATGACCGTGGTTTATTTGTACAGAGAGAATTAGCTCTTGATTGTGAACCGCTATGGCAAGACGAAGGTTAAGTGATCGTGTGAAATGGCAAATCATAGGCATGCATACCACTGGTATGTCATGTAGAGAGATTGGCAGACAGCTGAACATTAACCATACTGTAATCAGTCGTTTGATTGCAAAACATGGGCAAACTAACGAGGTGAAGGACAGGCCTAGATCTGGAAGACCGAAGAAGACTACTGCCCGTGATGATCGAGCCCTAGTACGCCTTGTTAGGAGATCTCCATTCACCAACAGCAGAGTGCTCAGCCAACAATGGGAAACGCGCAATAGAGTGTCAATGTCTACCGTCAAAAGGAGACTGTATGCTGCTGACATGAAAGCTAGGAGACCTGTCAGACGTCCTCTCCTCACTGCACACCACAAAGAGGAGCGTCTGAGGTGGTGCAACGAAAGAAGACACTGGAACATGAGATCCTGGAGACGGGTACACTGGTCCGATGAAAGTCGGTTCCTGCTTCATGCCACAGATGGTCGAACTCGTGTATGGAGGTCCAGACGCACGGCGTACGACCAACGTAACATCATGGAAGAAGTTTCATTTGGTGGAGGTTCCGTTATGATATGGGGGTGCATCTCATTTGATTGTAAGCTGGATCTGTTGACTGTACCTGGAACACTAAATGGACAAAGATATCAAGATTCCATACTGGATAGAGTTGTGGTCCCTCATTTTGTAAATCATGCACCTGGAACCCACCCTATATTCATGGATGACAACGCCCGACCACATCGTGCTAGAGCTGTGCATGAATACCTCCGCCAGAATGCCATCGAAACCCTACCATGGCCAGCAAGGAGCCCTGACATGAACCCTATTGACATATCTGGGACATTCTGGGAAACATGGTGAGAAGGAGGGATCCTCCTGTGCAGAACCTACAGGAATTAACAGACGCACTCCATCTTGAATGGCAATGAATACCACAATGGCGTATCAGTCGGTTGGTGACCAGCATGAGACGTCGTGTCCAGGCCGTCATCCAGGCACAAGGTGGATATACCCGGTTTTAATAATGACAGTCTCAAACTCGTGCACAGATGTTAAACTTCGTTTTCAGACACCATTAATGACAATCTAGCCACGTGTGTCAACTGTAGGGCAATAGTTGTCAGTTGTGTCAACGTAACCATATTCAGGCCTCGTTTTCAAGTTCAAACAAAAACATACAGTGTTTCCCCACCATCATAATCAGCATTCCTCTAGTTGCATTATTACCTCTTGCACTAAGATGGATGGGTACATAGATGTTTATGCTATTGCTTTCTTCATAGCACATGAATATACCCTCGCATGTGCGTAAAAATAGGGTGGTGCTTAACTTTTGCACAGGTGTATATGTGAAAAATGGCAACGCCGCTAGGCAATGGACCTGTCCAGTTTTAGCCATGCCCCGCTCACCTCTAGCTAAGCTCCGCCCACACTTCACAGCGTTGGGATCGATCGATTCCCACGAATGTCTTGGCTATCAATTTCCTGAAATCTATACAGGTAAGCCATAGCATATTTTGTAACTAATTTCACTGGGTGTTGTTGCTGCCTATGGCAGCAACAGCGCCCTTTCAAATTAGTTTTAAAATACTCAACAGAATATGTATTAAATCGTAGACATGCAATTCTTACAACAACTCATAGTCCATCTTCAATGGTCCTTTCCAATTTTATCCTTCGATTATATGATGTCATATGACGTCATAACCACATATTTGGCCCGTCTTTAGCTTTAATCGTCCAACCCGTTGTAAGAATTGTATGTCTGCTATTTAATAAACATACTGTTTAATATTTTGAAGCAAATTTGATTGGGCACTGTTGCTGCCGTAAGCACCCAGTCAAATTAGTTTCAACGTGGGAATTCCGATGCCTTAAGCAGAATCGGGCAAGGAGACGAACACAAAGACGCCGCAACCATGACACAATCTACACAGCCATCTCTAGAGTTCTCCGAATTGTGGCGCGCAGAGTGGAATCCGGAGAAAGTCGCACATGAACAAGCAACAGACACGCAAACACGTCATGTATACGCGTGGATCCAGGAGGGGGTACGTCCTCCCATGGAATCTGGGACACCACTATCTCCAATGGCCAAATATTACTACCAGCGGTTCGAAGAATGTTATATCAACAACGTTCTTTACATCAATAACCATCTGGTGATCCCGGAAAGTTATCGAAATAACATCTTACAACAACTACATGATAACGCCGGGCATCTAGCCGTGGAAAGAACGGTAACACGAATCAAACAGAGATTCCACTGGATTGGAATTCACGATAGTGTGAAGGCCTGGGTTGCCAAATGTATCCCATGCCAAAAACACACTGTTGGTCAGCACCATTTTGCATCTCTTCAAATTAAGATAGTTGGTGCACCGTGGGAGTGAATGGCTATTGATGTGCTCAGACCATTGAATACGATGGATGACGGAAACGAGTACATCCTCGTATTACAAGATTATTTTACTAAGTGGGTAGAAGCATTTACTTTGCCAGACCAAGAGGCATCCACAGTAGCTGATATCCAGTAAGACAATGTATTCTGCCATTTCGGTATGCCCTATGAGCTACAATCAAGGAAGTAATTTTGAGAGCTGGCTCATATCAGAGCTCTGCAAATTGTTCCATATCCTCAAGACAAGAACAACACCTCATCATCCACGTAGTGACGGTATGGTAGAACGTTTTAACCATATGCTAGCGGAGATGTTGACACAGGAAACACGCCTTGATTGTAGAGATTGGGATTTACGACTCCCATATGTACTCATGGCTTACCGCACTTCAGTACATTCCAGCACGGGTTAATGTTAGGCCGTGAATTAGCCTTACCCATGGATCTGGCTATGCCCTGGATACCAGGAGAGAGAAATTCACCTTCTCTCTATGTTGAACTCTTGCGGAAGCGGATAGAACAGGCCCATGAGTTAGTGAGAGAAACTTTATCCACTGCACACCGATCATCCATATGAAGCAGGAAGGATGATATGGGTACACGATTCATGACGATCTGCAAACGTGCCAAGTAAACTGAGTTACCAGTGGAAGGGCCCCTATGTGGTAGTAGGTAAGACGTCGGACGTGACCTACCATATCCGTGCTTCGGATGGCCTGACCTCAGTCATCCACTTCGATCAGCTTAAACCATGTGTTAGTGAAGACCCGGCACCAGAGCTCGGGCCGGGTGTTTCCCATGACACCGGTACCCAGACAGAAATTTCTATGGAAACTAGTATTCCCACAGTTAGCGCAGAGCACCGCGGTGCCAGTTCATCCCATCTTCTACCAAACCAGGAGTCCGGTGAACGAGAAGCTAATGCTGAGGACGATGACAAGATACATACTCGCCCTCTCCCTCCTCAGCACGGGTCTACTCGATCTGGGAAGTCGTATTTGAAGAACGAACTTCTCGTCTGTATTGTCCAAGGGAGCGGATGGAAGGATTGTTCCACTGACCTCTTCCGACTCCCATCCACTTCATGCTATACCCCCCCCCCCACCATTATAGAGTTACCACAAGCGGAAGCTCAGGCTGATCCAAGCCATGCATTCTGTGGAGTGGAACATGTAATGAAAAGCATGGAAGTGAAGAGGCCAGATGAGGCCTTGGCATGTCCAGAACAGCAGAACCATACAACTTGGTGTAGGCCTTGGCATGTCCAGAACAGCAGAACCATACAACTTGGTGTACCCGACCACGCCCCGAAACCACGAAACCACGCCCCTCCCAAGTGCCACCATTTCCCCGCGTCACACCGAAGCCCCACTCCAATTCGTGTCCCTCATCTATGCACCAAGTTCGGACATCACCGGCACAGTCCATTTCACACTCCACTCATGGTTTGTTGATCATCAATCTTCAGATATGAGAAAGACTGCTGCTACAGAGGAGGTGGCATCCCGCACCGCACCGACCAACAATACCACCCTTCCCCCCCCCAGCCCCCCCCCCCCGTGGTGGGCAGGGAACCACCTGTTCAGCAGACTCTCGGCTCGAATTTTCCCGGTGCCTAAAAATTACGACAAGGCATCAACTGTCATGTAACGGGAGATGACCACATCCCCCTATCCATGGACCACCCCCTCCTTAAGGTTCACCAAGCCCCCCCCCCCCACCCCCGTGAGCAGTCAGGACATCACACCACAGACAGAGAACGTCAGTCACATACAGAGCACACTTGCCTTCAGGACTGGATACATCGTTGCGCGCACATCACACACCTACTCGGTTATACTCAGCATAACGGAGACAGTCATCACCGGCAACAACACCGCTTAGCAGCACCTAACGGTTTTAATTAAGAGCCATTCCCGCAACACATCCCTCCGCACAAGATGCGGGAGAAATATTCTCTCCCGCAACCCTGACTCCCCGCATTAACAACAGACTCGGCATTCACCAGCGTGAAAAACTGGAATACTGCAATTAACATCATATAGCAACCCTGATCTCCCTACAACAACACACTATCATCATCAACACCAGCCAACATTTCTCCCACACACACCTTCTTATCCGGTTACGGAAGAACTGGTCATGCGGGTAGAAGGAATGCACCGCAGCCATCTACAGTACGCGCTGCGGGGGAAACGTCCACCAGCCCACTGTCCCTCCCGGAAACGTCGTACAGAAACAGCTAACGTTACTACACCTCATTCACACGTAATAACAGTCAATGTTATTAAGAGAGCAAGATTCCCGCAATGTCGGCAGTCATGAGTAGGATTTTGCTACCGAAAAATTGAATTCGATAATGGATTGATCAAAGTTATGACAGCATTCTTTAGGTCATCTATACTCTAAAATAACTCTGTCCCACCCACGGGCTCGGCCATTACAGAGCGAACCACCAGCATGCTCGATAAAGTTGACACCGCACCATCGCACCCCTTCAACACCCTGCGGCAATAAAGATGTCACATTTTCACCACAGAGCAAGAATCATCCACAGATAACCAGCCACGCATATCAATCAAGATCATCAACTTGTCAGAAACACAGACACTCAGGTTGACTGTATTTACAATCTCTATACGACGGCACTGTAATTGTGAAAACTGTGTTCACCCATATTTTCGAGCTGCAGTATAATTTTATTAATATGTCTGGTCTAGGTAGGGATGAGGCTAGTCCTACCCATAGAGGAGGATGCTTGGCAGCCCACTCGCTCGGAAAACGCAGCTATCTTGGCGGGATGAGTAACTGATTTGCGCAAGAATAGAAGTGTTTAAACCACACATCAAATTACATACAGTTTTACTGTCCTATGTTTTATTAAGAACACAACTGCTCTACCGTGTTACATATATTTAATGCATGGGCCGGTAAAGCGGCATCAAAAATCTGACAGTATAATTACAAAGAGAATTTCAAAAATTCTCTTACGTTCCAGCCCATAATCGACATGAGAACTACCTATTTACAGATACTAAAGTCGCATGTATAAGAACTCGCGCAATATAGGGACGCTATTTCAGAAAGACCCATAGTAGGAGATATATTTCCATTTCACGCATCTACAACAAGTATACATTAGCAGCATTATTCGGCCATTAAGAATAAATGATATCTAAGTTTCCAATCAACCACGTGTTTTCAAGAGCCACGTGATATTCACTTCTATTTGCAGTAAAATTGGATCAAGCGCTTTAAACAAAAGAGCCGCTCAAATACGCGACTACCACAGCGTAATGGAGGAGTGGAGAGGGGTGAGTCGGGGCTATTGCCGCTGACGTCACCACGCTCTCCCCACACACCCCATCGGGCGCTCCAGCCTAAAATTAAGAGAGGCGAGTTTCTAAGCATCCAATCTGAGAAACCGCCTCACACTAATTAAAAGGTGAGCGTCCACGGGAATAAGTAGTTTTGTGTTGATCGGAAACTTATATTTCTTGCAGAATGGAGGCGAAGTTGATCAACCAATCTCCTTATAATTAAAAATACCTCCTTTATACGGAAGGAATAATTTATGTGACTACAGGAATTTGTAACTTAAAACTTTCCATATAGCATGACCAAATCACTCACAAACTTTCAGGCATGGTCATCCGCTCTCCTGTGACGTCATTAAATTGTACAAAAAGGGGATGCGCGCTCTGAAACTTCGTCTTCCCGTCCAAGTTCGACACCTGGGAACATGACAGCACTAGGCTACTTTCGTGTCGCGAACTAAATTCTGCTTATTATTATTTCTTCTTTATTATTATTAATCTATTAGGCCTGGAAAGTTTATGAAGAGATAGGACTATTAGTTTAGGGCAGGTCACCCGCAGTACCGCTACTATACGGGGACATTGTGTCGCTTGAAGGGGATTTGGCGCTATCAGAATCATCAGGAGAGTCAACGTCACCAATTCTCGTGAAGAAGTTTTCCTGTACCATGCTTCAATCAGACGGACAGCAATGTAACCATGCCTTCACGCAGAATTCTGACCTAACAGTTCACATCAACAGAGACCACCTGCTTCAACGCGGGTTTTGTACGGACTGCCGGTACTATTCACAGCAACACATTACGGTGTGATACACACGCTTAAACATAAACATCGTGTCTTAGAGGTAACGATAGTACCAGGAGAGGAGAACGAGAATACAGCAGTGTTAGTCACTCGTATTGAAAACAGACTTCCAATAATTGTGTTACCAACGAACAGAATGGCTAGGACAAAGAATACTATGCGGCGTCATACAGTTGTTACCCGTCACCATTCTATCACCACCGCAACAGTTTCCACCACACATCACGCGTGTAGCCACCTAGCCGCCATCGTCACGTCTCCACCATCAGCGCTTTCCCATCCGGCTTCCAGTGCAAGCAAGATACCCACATCACCCGCACGATCCAGTCCAGCAGCACCTGCAGTACATAGTCACCGGCCACCGCATCCGCATCAGCACCCGCCGTACATGGTCAGCAACCGCACCGCAAGTCATCAGCCTCCGCCACCGCATCTGCAGCTTCATCAACAGTCGCCGTCGGTCACCCAACACCAGTGATCACGTCGCCACCAGCGGTAGATTATCCGATATGGTCATCTCCGGATGATCTATTTATAGACGAAGGAAACCAACGCACACTGCTAGCATCCATCAGCAGTACACCAGTCATCACCCTGACGTCACTGCAGCACTCCACCCTCGCGCATCCAGCCGTGAGAAAGAGCAATACCCCCAGACCACCTGTACTCAGGGAAGTGGAGGAGGATATCCCATACGCAGGAGATTCGCCAGCCGTCTTCTCAAGGCCGCCAAGATACAGAAGCCGTCTACCTGCGCCACTGCAGCTCCATCTCCTCTGCACACAGCTGTCAGCATCACAGCTCTGGAATCATCAGCAACGGCCATACCAGCACCGGCGACTCGAGCAACAACCGCACCAGCACCAGTTCCCGCACCAGCAGCAATCACCAACATCACTACAGCACCATCGCCCGCAGCCACTGTTAGTTCGGACATTAATGATACCGCCACTACCTCCCGTGTACTAGTGTCTAACATTAACTCTCTTAATTCGCTAAAATTATAACGAAGGAATATCGGCCATCCAGGAAAATCTGCCACGTCCCACCACCACCAGCCGCGGAACTCAGACGCGGTGGAGCAATTTCACAGCCAACACCTGCGGACATTTCTGCCACGGGTGTAGCAGAATTTTGGAGTGATGCGAGGAATGGAACATTCTTAATTATATTATTATATTTTTATTTTTGATATTTTTTCTTCTTATTATATATGTTCGACCAATTGCAACCCTACACAGCTGCGCAATATTCTTGCTCAGCTGTGTCTCTATCAAAAATGAGCACTGCTGATTCCTGCGTTGTATGAACGTCGTGTGTGACGTATAGTACACAACGCACCGCAGTGCAATAATGTCATAATCATATCATGCAGTCTCGGCTATGCTGGGGCTGCCTGATAAACATTTAATCAATACGTGTTGCGTATCCCTTTTCTTACCCGTGATGCGCAGGTAATTCGTTAAATACCCAATAAGGGTATGTTACATGGAAATGTTTTATATATATGTGAGATAGTGAAATGAATGGTGAACATTTATTTCATAGTTTGATATGGGTTGACGAAGTGGATTACTTCATCCCAGTCTTCCCTATCTAAGCGTTGTTGGGTATAAGTTGTATTTTATGATCCCCGGCGTTTGACGGTACTGGTTCTCCCCTAGGTGTATATTTCACGCGCGAACTGGATTTGACGTCGGGCGGCGTAATATTGCATGTGGTGAGATGTTTGTTATGTGAAAAGGTGGTAATTACACAGAGGGTGTGGGGGTGATGTTGGTCATATATATCCTCCAATCATTGGGGAATTTGCGTGCATGCAATTAATTTAATTGCTTGATCTATGGTGAAGAATGACAGGAATTATTTGGCCTGGACGAAGGGATGGGAATATAGTGCTTTGTCTGGGTTGGATCATTCTCTTTTACCGTTTGACGAGAGGGAAGATCGGCACCAATGAAGATAAAATAGATAACTGAATCCAGTTGGTTGGGGAGAAAAGAATGTTTGCGACGAGTCGGGCTGTATAGTTGGTGCTATTCGGTGAGTTACGAATATAATAAATTTTGACGTATATTTTCAGTGTAAGTTATCATTAGACATGCATCTCTGGATTATGAGAAAATTATGAGTTGCCTCCCTTGAAATAGTGAAAACGTTGTTTAGAGGTTTTGTGGGGCAATTTTGTGATTTGCCTTTCCTGTTTCTGAGTTAACAGGGATTCTTTTCTTTGATCAGTGCTGTTTTTCAAGCCATTTCTCTTGGTTGCGCGTAAAGATGGAATTGATTTTGCTATTTTGCATTGTATAATTATTTTGGGATTAGGTACATATGTATATTTTTAGGGTGTCAATGTAACGATTCCTTGAATATTTTTTAGACATTGGTCGGATGTAACCGTTAGTGTTATGAGGCATGATGTGCATGGGCCATGGCTGGGGCATATTTTTGAGACGATGATGCAGAAATTGTTATGTAAGTGGTGACCATTTTCTGTGGCGTCATCTCTGAAATGAATTTCAGATCAAATGGTTATGGCGCACATGGGTCGGGGTATCCGAGAATGTCTGTATTCAGTTTTACTGTATTGTATAGGTTTCCGAGAATGTCTGTATGCAGTTTCACTGTATTGTATAGGATTTGTTTGTAAATTTAATATATGTATTTTAGACATAGTGGCAGTTGCTTTTGATAACAGGATTCACTAATGAACTCCAGCTTTCGAAGTCTGGAATGGTGTCGGTTTCAACTGTTATGATACTGGGGTCTGTTGTTGATTATGGCGGCAACAGATTCCAGTGCCATGATTCTCGAGATGGATACCGGATATTTCTGTGATGTTCATGTAAAATTGAAATGCAGAATTGCTGCCAGCAGGTATAGTAATAGTTTTCAAAATTGCTTCTCAACTGAGAAGTTAATTTCGGTCAACCGTTATATTATTTAGGTCAAGTAAATATATGTAGGTCAAAGTTCACGATCATTTATAGATAGGCCATAATATAATAAAATATTACACCAAGAGTTTATGACCTTAATATTCGACAGAAATCTTTTGGTTCAAGTTTTCCCATTTTGGGAAACGTATGTATATTCGACAAAGACAATTAGGTTTTGTCTTTGTGTAGCTGAATGAGAACATATTGTCATTTAAGTCTCTAAAGGTGTCCTAATGTGGAAACTTAACCAAATCATAGGACACTTTCATGAATAAACATACAATTCAGACACGGTTAGAAGCCTTAGGGGTTATAGGAAATAGGATTGTGACATCATGTGATTGGGACGTGACGTCATATGGATTCGAGATGGTATCCAAAATAGTATTTGTATTCATGTGATGATGAATGATGTCATCGCAGATTTGTGACGTCATTGACGGATGACGTGATTGGGGTGGTATTCATATATCTTTCATGAGGTCATTATACGACTGACGTCATATTAATAATTACGTCATATCAATATTTTGTAAATTCGATATCACATGACTGCAGAGGTCATAACAATCTTTTTGTAAATTCCTATGTTCCATTACTTCTAGCATGACATCATATCTTTCATGAGGTCATTATACGACTGACGTCATATCAATTATTACGTCATATCAATATTTTGTAAATTCCAATATCACATGACTGCAGAGGTCATAACAATCTTTTTGTAAATTCCAATAGTCCATTACTTCTAACATGACATCCTATCTTTCATGAGGTCATGATGTCATATCAATTATTACGTCATATCAATATTTTGTCAATTCTGATATCGCATGACTGCTGATGGTTGTGGAGAAACACTGCGTTTTAGGAAATGTAATCTATGAAAACCAATGTTTTTCAATATGTCAGTATTCTCATCAATTCGGTATTCGACCTGAAATTGTATTTTTCCTGAAATCATTCTAAATTGATATTTATTTTAGAATAGTAATATTCTGGAATGATTTCTCGAAATACATTATCAGTGATGGTTATGAAAGGATGTGGAGATGGTGTTGATAAATTATGGAATTGTATATGGAAAATATCTTCAGATGTTGAGGAAAGATAGTTAGCATTGGTCAAGCGGTAGATAGTTTCTGATAAGCATCTTGTATTCATTTGATATTCAGGTCGAGACTGTACTCATCATGTGATGTTACACATTCTGGAATGATTTCAGGAAATACGGTTTCGGTTAGAAGATTGAAGAAATATTTAGATGCCAGTGATAGGATTGGGAAACTGTATATATTTATACACGTTCACCTGATATTAGGCATGTATTTAATCATTGTTTTATTTCCTTTATGCATAAACAGGGTTTTGGTTTCCGGTAGAGATTCAGTACTCGAATTCATGATTATGAATATCATGTTAGGTTAGGAATGGTGGGCTTAACCCACATATAATGACACCTAGAACAATAGTTTCTTCAGAGGTTTAGATACAAATCTGCCATGGTCAGTCTTAGTTATAAACCCACTGTTGCCACTTTACCGGTAGTTATTAACATAAGGCATGTTTATTTTTGCTGATGTATTTGCTTATGAATATAATATAATGCAAAATCGACTTGTATATACAACTTTCTACATGAATGATGATTATGCCTGTCACCAACTGTAAATGAATAAACATTTTTTTGTAGTTCTTCAATTTGGTCTTAAGTGAAGTTCTTGTTAGCACTATCTCGACAATCCATTGAATTTAGGCGGGTGGGGATGACGTAAATTTCCCTCTGTTCGGCGATCGATACTCTTCCATCTAGTATTCCAGTCCTTCTCCTGAAAAGTAAGAACATCAATCCGGGGATTGCTTAAATATTTCTTTTAGAAATTCCTTTCAATCTCCGTTTTATAATGCCCTACTTTGACATTTGGCCATTTTTGCCTTAAGATTGCGAATCCATTATTATAATTAGTTAAAGACCGTTTACTCCCTTACATATATATATTATATTATCTTTTTATATTATATATACTTTTAACTTAAAATTATGGTACGATGGAGCTTGGATGTTCTCTGCGGAGAAAATTTGTATCCGCACCCAAAGAGAACACCTATGCGAGCCATTGTTTTAGCAATCATTGATTAAGATAATAATAAAGCACGTACAAAGATATGAACAAAACAAAAACAAAAAAAAAGAAATGACCTGAAAAAATAATTCCAGGTCAAAAATCAAAACTAAAAGTATGCCTCCCTTGCCCTCTGTGGCACGCCTATGTGCTCTGGCTCTCATAACACGTACCTATTGAGTCACTACTCCTCTCAGGCCACGCGCCTACCTGGGAAGTCTATAATTCCCGCCTTGCGCGCGTCCGTGCGGCGATCCGCGATGCGTGATCATTTGCCACGGATGTCAAACTAGGAGAGGGTGGTGTAGCACGGATCGACCGGTTGGGTACCGGCCGTACCGGCTAAGCTGGGTACCGGCCGTACCAGCTAAGCTGGGTACTGGCCGCCCGTCCTGGATTCGTTCCTATAAGCGCCCCCCCCCCCCCCGGGTAGAGTAATAACCGTGTATACGCATATACGAGAGGATTTTCGTCGTGAAAACGATTAAGTTTGTTAGAATGTGTGGTGCGCATGCGCATGCGCGTGCCTGTCGCTGTTTCGACGACACACGTGCAGCATGTCCAAGAGCGAGTGATACTTTTAGTGTACCGAGTTGGTACTTTTTAATTGTTATAAATTACTTGTTACCGTCCCTTCTGGTTTGGATCAGAACCAGAATCGCGTGTGTATATATATATATAAATATATATATATATATATATATATATATATATATATATATATATATATATATATATATATATATATATATATATATATATATATATATATATATATATATATATATATATATATATATATATATATATATATATATATATATATATATATATATATATATATAATATTTAATATATATATATATATAGTTAAATAATCAGTGATTTGTGGACTCACTACGTCATCTTCACATATATATCTATCACGATATTTAGATAATTGTGTACACGTCACAAGATTACAGCGTGTTGATTGGCTGGTTCAGCAAATGCTGATTGGTTGAGGCAGCCAGTTATGACGTCCTCATGAGTATAAAAAGGGATGATTTCAGTAAATTGAGAGCATCGTCGACCGGTGGCCGATCAGTCAGGAGCTGACCAACGTGGATAACTCACCGGATCTGCCAGCCACGCCTAAAAGTGTACCTTCAACAACCATACTGCATGTCGTGTGTGTCCTGATTAATGTTTTGACCGCAGCCAAGTAAACTTTGCCCAGTGCGCTACAAGAGCTATTTGGCGCACCCTGCACTGGTAAGCTTTAATATGCACAGGCATAATTACAATTATATTAATAACCCTTCCTGTTAATGGGTTATCATTAGTTTTCTTAACTCATCGTCAGCGGACGGAACTTTCATCACTACAGTATTATTATGTAGAACTTACTAACTATTTGGTAGACATTGCTTATGCTGTGTTCCACTGTCCTGAGTTTGTATCGCTTCCATCCTGGAGCAGCATGCGAGAACCATGTTGCGGGAGATCTACATGCGGAGACGTATCCAGCTTTCAGAGAACGTGTCAACCCACGTCACTAGTATAGTGACGTCTCAATTTCAGTAACATAGTAGCCCGTTATATAAGAATGGCTACAGGGTATTCAAGTAACTATACATGATATCTTTAATTACATCGTTAATTATTATAGTTTATTACCGCAAAAGGTACCGATGACTAATAGGTACCGTAACGGTCTTAGGACCGCTAGTTATAATTTCTGTATCTCTTTATAGGTATTCGTATTTTCTGTAAGGTGTTTTTACTAACCGCACCATAGTAGGTTTCTCAACCTGTACTTTATATATTATTCTGATCATTTTACATTGTATTGTTTATTCTGGTTAGTTTTATATATGGCAAGTAGCCATCACTTTATATGTTTTGTTTATCTATAGAAAAATATAGGACTGCAGTGCACGTAGGAAACACTATACAGCAACATTTATATATGCATCACTTTCTCCCGCCATCAACAATTTTACACTGAGGTCGCTGTCCGTGCTATAACTCTATTTAGGCCGGCATGCTACCGACTAAACCTGACTATTCAGCTCGATAGGATAGGTTTAATGTGATTAAGGACAATTTCATCGTTAAGAGACACATAGTGTATGCTTCTTTTCCAGGCGTTGTGGTAATCTAGCCCGGCACCCCGGCAAGGTTGTGTTAAATTGGCCAATATACCTACAGGGCCTCATATCTATAAAGTTATTGTCTCTTTTCATGTTCCACTGAGCCGGATGGCTTCTTAATCGTTTGGATATTCCTACCCGCACCATGGGCTGATCCGACTCTGAGAAACTATTGGAGGTTTCCGAGCAGTGATGACCAAGGTACGGTGTCACATACACTTCGCCTGTATCTTAAGATACTTAGTAGTTAGTTATCTTTGCCAATGTTGGAAGCACTGCAAACACATTATAATTATTATTTCTTATATCTTTTAGAATATTTCTCCCGCACCGCAGTGCATATTGGGCAACTTGAGCATAAACCTAACGACAGGTCAGTTACTTAGCTCCATAGGACTTGGTGATGGACGAGACGCGTATCTCCACCCAACTCGTCAAAATGTCTCCTCATCTTTTTCAGCATAGAGGTATTATAACTTATATAAAGTTAATTAGTGATCTCGTATGCGGGAGCCTCCTTTGCGGGGGTACCGCTGCGGACTCAAGGGTATGTGCGGTAACTCCGGTGTCTCCACGTGTATAGGTTCATAAGCTGTCTCTGTGTCATGTATTATTTGAATGCTAATTGTTATCTAGCAGACTTTACAGTTTGTCTAGGCTATATTTTCTTAGTTAATAGTTTTAGACTTATCACAATACTTGTCAGTCCATAGTTTCAAAATTGCTATGGACAGACATACCGGTGACACCAATTCATGGGCTGACACCATTCAAGTTAATGTTAGCCGCAATGCACATGTGGCGCGGCGACCTGACATCACACACAGGAATGGCCCGACACAACCCCGTGAGCTACAACAGAAGAAGCAATGACGGCGTTGTCATTTTCCGTCTTTCGAACGATACTCCTTCATGTGGGTCCATGATGCTGAATGTTGACTTCCATCCATATCACTGCTGCTGCTGGACGTATTAGGTGATGCTGTACGGACCTGTGAATTGCAAACCACCATGGGAAACCATGTGTTAAGTGCCTTGACGGTGGGTCATGGTGCTTGTATAAACGTTGTTTCAGCGGAGGGGCTACAACCTACCACTACCGTGTTACAGAGAAAAGAAGGTTTGGTAGATGCAGAAATTGCGGGGTCACAATTTCAGGCAGGGGGAGATGTTAGTGCTTCGGATGCAGTATGCATCGTTGACACCAACATACAAGAAGCCGGGTGCGTGTGTATGCATGCTGTCGTAGGAGAATGAATTGTTGTGTTGGTCACCTGACATTGACGTTCAGAGGATGCAGTTGAGCCGAGTTGTGTGAATGGGCACCAAAGTGACTCTGTAATTGGTGCTCTCGTTAGTTTAATGGGGTCTCAGGCTGCTGGGTACGTCAGTCAGTGGTTGGAGTGGTTGACGGAGGGCGATTTGGACATCGCTTCTTCCAGTGGCCCAGCTGACCACATCCAAAACATGTGTTCAGTGGCTGTGTTGAAATCATACTGGTTGCTGTGCGTGTTGTTGACTGAGTAGCTACTGTGGTGCTGAGGGTGGTGACTAAGTTAGTGAGTGCTGAGATTTGTTTAGTGATCTCTTCTAACCTATCATGCATGTTTTGCATATTGGTGTTGTTGTGCTGGTTCCCACATCCTGCGTCATTATTGTGACCTCCGCGATGGGATTGGCCATGCCCTCTTCCTCTGGACGCGTGATTTTAACTGGTATGTTGATTAGATTGTGCTTGCGGGTCTGATGCTTGTGTTGGTGTGGATGCAGTGCTGTTGTCGGTAGTAGTGGCGAGATTCACACCGTTTACTTCATTGATGGGGTGTAGTTGCCAGCGATTATTCTTTTCCCATTCTAAAAGGTTCTCAATACGAACCGCGGTTGCTATCAGTTGTTGTCAACTACCGTACTCCGTAAGGAATAGTTTTTCTTTTAGGGCGGGTTCACTGCTCAACGCGTCGATAAAGGTGTCTAGATGTAAATGTGTGATGCCCTCGTGATTCATGCTGGGGTAAGCATTAGTAACTAGTCGCCGAATACGACTAGCCAAATCTGGAAAGGTTTCTCCCGAACGTCGATGCAAGTTCTTAAGTTGCAACCGACTTGTTTCCCCAATGGCTGTGTCGCCGAATCTTTCTGACAACGCGCTCTCCAACTCCGTGTATATTGGTGTCTACTCTGTGCCCAAATCTGCCAGGACCTTAAGTGTTTTCCCGAACAGCTTTACGGCCAGATACACTCCCATTTGACGATTCGTCCACCGATTGACTTATTATCTCGAACTTAACTTTATAGGTAGCCCAATCATTCTCCCCGCTAAATTCGGAGGGGTGGGGGATATAATGATCCGGCCATGTCCAGGTTGAGAAGTGATTGGCGCGAATCCAGGTGATGTTGCTAGGGAGACTGATGAAAATGCTGAGGCTGGTCTGTGTGTTGGTGGGGTTTCCCATCGATGTCCCTGATGATGATGGTGGTGCCGTGTCCGTGAGGGAGATTCCCGTCGATGGTGCTGTGCACGATATGTTGGCTCCATGGAATATCACCCTGATGCGGGTCCATAGACAAGCATTGGTCTATAGACTGGTGGAGGCATGCTATGTAGACGATGCGGACGCTCTACTGGATGTTGTTCCTAATATGGTGGCGGTGCAGGTGACTGGCGGGGATGGTGTGTGCTGTATGATGGTCCTCTGGTGTATTGCTGGAAGGGTGTTGCCACATCTTCCGGCTCGTATTGTGGTCCCGTTGGGTAATATGGTGATGGCGTACGTAACGGAGGAGATGCGGGATATGTTATATGACTATCCGGCCACTGGTCACCTTGTGATGACGTTGGCGAACATAATGGTTGTGAAGGATAGTTATGCCCCCATAGGGGTCTGTATCGTGGTCGAACGCGATCCGGCGTAGATGGTGGGTGCCTATCGCTGATGTTTGACAAGGTTATATATTGAGTTCCCGCCTGCGAGGCATCATTGATCGGGGAAAACTCAAGTAATGGCAGTGCTGGTTGTTCCGCACCGGAGAAATTATTAGCATAGTTGGTGATTATGCGAGCGGTTCATCCGTCATATGATGCTACTTCCATATCTAGGGAGAGCTGACAGTCTGATGAAGGAGACTGCAACTCGCATTTGTTGAGAGTTGGCGTGGGTTCACTTCTTGTTCGAGCCCCACATCGGGCACCACTTGTAGCTCACAGGGGTACGTGCTGCTCCGCCATGTTGCTCCACTCTGCCACACAGCATGTACAGGATTCACGGGAGAGCTGGTTAGCTGTGGTTCTCTGGGTGACAGATCCCATATTGCGTCTCTCCAGAAAGTACAAAGAGCGGCCTCTAGAGCCGGTGGAATGTTCACGTTCCAGTGTGGCCGCGTGACCATTGCCGCTGAGATTGAACCTCACAGTCTCGTCCCAACTGTTGGTGTCTCTGGTATGACAGTCCAGTAACTAATTTAAAAGTCTGGACACGATGATATAATTAAACAGTCACAATAATAACTATACAAACAATGCTACTCGTTTGACAGTAATGAGCAAACAATACAGTACATAGAGCTATCCGGTGTCCTTTCTATGTGGACTCACTGAAGGTACCACACAGACTCGTAAATCCGCAGAGGTATCCCCGCAAGGGAACATCACTACGAGGCTACTTAATAGTGTAATATAAACCATTATACCCCCAACACGCACGCACGCACGCACGCACGCAGGCACGCACGCACGCACGCCCACACACACACACACACACACACACACACACACACACACACACACACACACACACACACACACACACACACACACACACACACACACACACACACACACACACAAACACACACACACACACAACATTGTTGTTGCGAGAGGAAAGTGCCTCACATGGGCCTCTGTCACAGGAAAATGCCTTCAATGCCGAAGCAGAGGAAAAGAGCTGGCAAAAAGGGCTACTCTTTTGTTCAAACAAAAAGCTACGTGCTGGTCAATCCTAGTGAAGCTATAATTAATGTGATGCACACTGGTTTATTTGAAAACGGGTTGGGTGATTTCCGAAGAATTCACAGGTCCCGGGTTTATGTAGGTCCAAAGATACTGTATTGGTAGTTTCCGCTTTATTTATGCGGGCCTTCTGCTACATGCTAACATACCATTTGGTTATTAGATACGATTCCAAGCTTTGGCCGCAAGTGGCAGTGATTCCTACCTATCTTTAGACGCATATATCTGACTGGCGAAGATGCCCAGCTTCCCGAGGGTCGCCCCGCATAGCACCTTCCTCAGAAAGACCACGTGCGTACATGTTATGAAGCAATAGCTTCCAAATCATATGATGATCCGGTCACCCTTGTCCCGCAACCACATATAACATTACCAGGATGGGTCACAGTTCACAAAAGCGATTTAGAAAGTGCAATATCATTTATAGTGGGGAGTAACAGGCAGATATCCATCGCTAGTGACCTTCGTGTATCGGCGTGGTGGGTTCTAAGACCTCACCCAGACACTATAACGAGTTGGATGGAGATCTGCATCTCGTCCGTCACCCGGTTGTTACGGGATTAACATATTACCTGTCATTAGGGTTAAGTTCCAGAATGCCCAGAGATGCACTGCAGGCCAGTGTCACCTAATATATAATATACTTTCTTTTCACAGTGCTTCCTACATTGGTGGGGGAATCTAAACTAACTGGTATCCGAAGATATTCGTGGAGGTGTATGTACATCGGCACTTTAGTTATCACTGCTCGGAAACCCCAATAGTCTCCCAGAGTCGGATCCTGCTAAACATGTCGATGGCGAATCCAAACAATTATTAAGCCTTGCGGCTGGAGGAGTGTAGAAAGAGACAATCACTCGATATTAATAAGGCCTTTTCGGCCCTAAGGTAGTTTGGCCAATTTTACACAACCTGGCTGGTGCGTTGTGTTACATATCCACTACAGCCGGAAAAGAGGCGTACATTATGCGTCTCTTATGGAGAGATTGTCCCTAACTACTTTAAACCTATCCTATCGAGCTAGAATAGCCAGGTTTAGTCAGTCACATGCCAGGCTCGAACATTTGGAGCATGACCAGTGACCTCAGTGTAAAATTGAGGCTGGGGGAATATAGTGGTGCGGATATAATGTTGCTGTATAGTATAGACTAGTGTACTGCATCCTAGAGTTTTCATATAGAAACGAAACATAATAACTAGGATGGCAACTTGCCCAATACACAACTAACGAATACAGTGCTCTCACGGACTTTGTCGTTTTGAAAGCCTCTCTTATATGGTGTTATACATGCGTACTATCCTACCCGGGGGGGGGGGGGGGGGCATGCTTGGAATGCATCCGGTCCAGCCATTCCGTACCCAGACAGCCTGGGACAGCTCGTATCTGACTGGTCGATCCGTGATACAGTACATATGTACTGGAGTTCAAGCGTTAGGCAAAAAACTGGCAAAATGTTAAGAGGTAATTTATAGAGGTAAATATACACCCCACCTTTCCTCTCACCACCACCAACCCCACCCCTACCCCCACCCCCACCCCACCCCCTTGACATTCAGATAAATGGTAACTATACATATACTACTGAGTAATCGTGCAGGTTAGTTATGTAAATCCTCATGTATTGTTGGTATGATAGCAATTTCTCCAATCTCTTAGATGACATGGCTATGCGGGCACTTTCTATTGAGCTTCGTGCTGAACCTGTAACTGTATACAACTCAGGGTTTTTGCGGATTTTAAAAGCTCCATTAGAATGCTGAGAATCATGCAGTAGCCATAGCGTTTCCCTATGGACAATTATACCTGTTCATTAGCCAAAACCTTTCTGATTATCCACTGTAAATGTCATAATGTTCGCACAGGTAAACTAAAAATGTCATGTGAATATAAGTGGATGCTTAGCCGTAAGATTATCCCAAATGGGTGGGCCGTTTCAGGCATTGATGGGCACAATAGCTTGTAGTGCATGGTTGGCACTGGTCCTAATGTACTAAAATGTATAATTAACGTGACTCGTAATATATGGAATGTGACAGTAGGCGCCCAAGAAGCAAATGATAAAGCATTGGAAGGTGACCTTGTTATAGCTGGAGAAGTATGTACCATCGATGAGATTGTCTCAGATAAATCAGGGGTAAGTTCCTCTTGAAGTCCTGAATGAAGGTCTGCCAAGTGAACCTAGCCATTATGGGAAAGTATTGAAAATTGAGCACGCAAGGCTTACTGTTTAGATAAAACTTTAGAAAATGGTATTAGAAGAGCGGAAACGTAGACAATCCTCTCCATAATAAGTTGTTTAAATATGGTATCTTTATCCTTCCACTGTGGTACAGATGTCAATCTAAGGAGAGCAGGATTTGTTCCAGCACTTGTCTTCTGATTGTCCCTAAAACCAAATGTTTAATTTGTGGTTTACCAGAATATTTCAAAGGGCGATGTTGCAACAACACACATGCACATAAGCAGAACATGTAGTAGTTATGTAGCATCACCTGAACAACCAAGTGAGCGAGATAACCCACTCCCTGCTCAAATAGTTACAGTTGTTGCTGATACTCGTTCAGAAGAGAGGTTAGTTACTGTGAATCCATAGTATCATACTGGATAATGTGGACGAAATTTATGTTATTGAGGAAGGGATTGGCTTAACTTCAGAGATTACCATCCAGATCACAGAAACTAAGTCAAGTCAAGTGATCATGATGACACTCTTGATCAAAGCGAATTTCCTTTGTTAAAGTGACAAACCACATTCAGGTCTCAGGTAAAAGATGACGAGGATGACTTTCCATTAAGTTATTTTTCATCAGCTCAAATGGATGGCATTGGTAATAAGACTCCTGTGAGTGTTAGTCTGGATGGAAAAACATCTATGAAAGATAGTGTTGACCAGCCTGTTACTGATGTTTGTGCTACGCTTAACTAACAAGTAGAGTATTAGACCAAGTCATTGATTCTGACCAAACTTCTGGCATTCCAGGTAGAAGTATTTTAACGAATGCGTTTCCCATAAGGGATGTAATTAGATTGGTTGAAAATGACAGTATCCCAGCAACAGGTATTTGACTGCACAATGAAAAGGCCTTTAACTGCCTAGAATGGGAATTTCTTTTTAAATCCATAGAGCACAAACGTTAGGAGCACATTTTATTTTAATGGTTCTGGATTGTATATATTGGAATTAGCAGCAACTATCTTGTAAATAATTGTGTGACCAATCCTATGTTACTAAGACGCAGTGTAATTTGTTCTGTGTCACACCTCTTATCATAGGTATGGGATCACTAGGCTCAACACCGAGGGAAACCCCTATGTTTAAATGGATATTCATACATGGTATCGCAATACCAGTAATGGTATCCCATTATTCAGATGATATCGCATGGTTTGTTGGCCATAACAGCGATTTCAGTAGCTACTGGATAAACTTCAGTTGTTGCTGTTGTATATTTGCCATATTCTTGATCTAGTGGTAGCAAGAACAGGAAATAATGAGGAAATAGAGTTTCTAGAAGAAGGAATGAGTTGGACTCCAGTTGGTTGTAGTGAAACTCAACCTGTTGATCAGGAGAATGTGACTAACAGTGAGTTTTCTCAGTCACAATGTTTGGAATGTTGACAAAATAAATTTAGTTCACAATTGACAGAAGGAGAGAACGAGTTCCCTCTGCTTCATTTAAGTGAAATCACTGGCAGTAACATTAACAACACTCCTGAGAATGGCACAATAGATGGGGATATTTCACTGATGGGTGCTATGGATATCCCTATTAGTAATGGCACTATAAGAATGGTCACAAAATTAATTCTGGATCTAAGAGTGAGGTAGAGGAAGATGATATTGAGGATGAAAATATGTCGCTCTGCATGTGGCCAATGAAATGGTTATATTTTGTTCTGAGAGAGGTGAAACGCTCGTACCCTATATAACAGCAAAATGGGTACACTATAGACATTTGAGATCTGATTACGATGTGTCAAAGTACAGAAATCGTTAATCTGAGCAATCATGATTTTAACAGTAAGCTGGGTAAACGGGTTAAAAATGAAATAATGGCAATAAAAATGCAAACCCCAATTAGATTTACTATTATAGCATTGTTGTGTATTACTCTACTTTCTATGATTATTAATACCTTAAATTTTGGTTTGAATACAGAATTAAAGCAAAGGTCTTCGTTGCAAGAACCTGAAAGTCAAAACACAGATATAGTATTATTTCAAGAAACTAAAGTATACAATCCAGAACCATATAATTCATTACGGTTTGAATACAGAATTAAAGCAAAGGTCTTCGTTGTAAGAACCTGAAAGTCAAAACACAGATATAGTGTTATTTCAAGAAACTAAAGTATAAAAATCCAGAACCATATAATTCATTTAAATAGTTCTTCAAAGGCCAATTATACTTTTTCATTAGCAACAGACAATAGTGCAGGAGTTACTATTCTTATTCTCCCAGGTGCCTTAAATATGTCATATCGTCATCAACTGATACAAATAGGCATTGAGTTAAAATATCAATAACTATTCCTGACTCAGTTTTAAATATGTATATTTATGCATCAACTATAAATTGTTCTCGTCGATGCTTTTCTAAAAAGTTTATCAACTATTATGCATGAATGGATGGGAAATCTAGTCCTAGGTAGTGATTTAAATTGTATTTTAGATTTTAAAAGAGATAGATGATCTTCAGCTGTTTATACTGACACATCCCACATTGAGTTGAACCAGATCTGTGACCGAGCATGTCTTCTATTCGACAATTAGCAGCTGTTGAATCCTAATGGAAACCAGTTCACATGGTGTTCACCTAATTGGCACGTTGCCTCAAGATTAGATATGATTTATTTGCAGACGTTTTTTAAAGACACACTAATACGGACAACAACTGTACCTGTAGTATTTTCAGATCATAACATGTGAAGTATTACCTTGGATATTGGAAATTGAATAATTCACTCCTTCATGATCTTAAATATTACCAGTGTGTCCAAAACTGTTGGCATTATTTGCTCGGGAAAAGGAACACAAACGAGAATTTGATTCAATGGTGGGAGGAGGGTAAAGATAATCTGGCTAATATTTCATGACAGTATGCTAAGAAATCAGCACACGATAGATGGAAACACAGGAAAGCCTTAGATAAACTTTTATAACGGGCCTCCTTTAAAGTAAATAAGTAAAGGATGGGTGGCTGCTCTGATTGGTCGAGAGAGTTAAGACGTCAGCTCATTTGCATATTAGGGCCAGGCCCACATGCCCATATATTGTCAGTGGTGCGTCGCCCTTTCAAAATATCGCCAAAATAGGCCACGCCCCGCTGACAACATATAGGCATGAAGGCGTGGGCTAATATGAAAATAAAATGACTCTCTCGACCAATCAGAACAGCCTCCCATCGAGTCGGTTTTCTACATACGTGCACCTGTATATGTTTTGAACAAATCGATAGCTGAAGCGTAAAATAATTCGTAGAATCGTGGAACATTTTAAAACAGGGAGATTGCGGTTTGTTCCAATCAATCGCATACCAAGAAACGTAGTTTTTAATTTCCATGCTGGTTGTCTTCGAAAATTCGCTTCACATTTCGTGTAATTCCTGTCACGTATATAATCCCACCCTGCAAACCTTCATGATCGATGGTCTGTGATGGGTTATCACCCGCTGTCTAAGCCTAACGTAATTCTTCATTCGAGTACAGAGTTTATTTCAAATGTTGGCTTAGTGCCCTACTAGGTGATTGTACAAAATTGTGATGAATTGGTTTTAGATTTAAATTCATTCCCCATAATCAGTGGAACTTATTTATCAAACGATGTGAAGAATCGATATGGAGTGGGAATGAAAGGATTTCCACGAAAAACACTGAGATGAGAGATAAAAGAACAGTGAAGCGTAGTGAGAACAGGAGGCAGGCTGGCGACGCACGGTCTTTGTTCATACTTGCACAATCGTCGTTGTCGTCGTCGTCGTCAGCGGCGGTGGCAGTGGCGCCATTATCGAATAGGCACTCTCTCTCTCTCTCTCTCTCTCTCTCTCTCTCTCTCTCTCTCTCTCTCTCTCTCTCTCTCGCTCTCCCTCACTCGCTCGCTCTCTCTCTCTCTCTCTCTCTCTCTCTCTCTCTCTCTCTCTCTCTCATCTCTCTCTCTCTCCTCTCTCTCTCTCTCTCTCTCTCTCTCTCTCTCTATCTCTCTCTCTCTCTCTCTCTCTCTCTCTCTCTCCCCCCTCCCTCCCTCCAATCCCTCCCTCCCTCCCTCCCGCTCTCTCTCTCTCTCTCTCTCTCTCTCTCTCTCTCTCTCTCTCTCTCTCTCTCTCTCTCTCCCTCTCGCTCTCTCAATTTATATTATATGTTAAATAATTACGTGAATGGAGCCACATATTCGTTCGAAATGTATTACAAAGTGTGTCCCACATAGGAAACATAAATCGGTAATGAAAATAACGATTAGTATTCCTAGGACAACCTGGGGTGATAAAACTGTTATTCCTAAGGCAACCTGGGGATGATAAAACTGATATTCCTAGGACAACGGGAGGGTGATAAAAACTATTATTATCCTAGTGGATAATATTATCCTTATTCCTGATCTGAGATGTAAGTCATGATCGCGTCGTGACGAGTGATCTTACAGTTAACCGTTTTGAAGTTAATTCACGGCCGTGTTAAGACTTGGATGTAAGTCAGGTCAGAATTGGCAGCTCGATGAGTTTAACGGACGCAGAAAAACACGCTGGCATTTGTTAATGGGAATCTATGTGGAGAGCTTGCAACTTCTCATTTGCGCCCTCATCCTATAATTCCTTATTCACCGCTGTGAGAATAGCTAGAGCTGATTTGGAATTCGAAAGGTAGTTACGGAAGTATTGACTTGGCGCGAATGAAGTGACTCTGAACAACAGACACGCAGTCTCGTGGCCAGACTGTCCAGATGAATTGTCATGATAAGCTCAAAGCTTTATTATATAACGCGCTATAGGTGTTCACATGAATCCTTCTTCAAGGTGCACATTAAAATGCTTTAAAAAAATTGTTAAAATTTTATATTTTTATATGTACGATTACTGTATTCTGTGGCTGGAGTAGTAGAAATATCCTGCAGCCCTTCTTCGCTTTTGATCGCCATGTCTTGTCCTAGGCCAACATGTTTAGCTTGCTCAGGTCCATCTTGATCTGAATGTACCGAGTCCTGGTTGCTTGAGATCACATCGCAGTGCGCTTAACGGATTAATGCAATGACGTCATCCGCCGGTTTTATATTTGCTGGCTCCCAGTAGGACAAGTACTGTTAGAGATTTAGATTGTGGGCGTAGATGCAATGAAACGAAATGACCCTTAGCATATGATGGTTTCATTACATATAAAATAATTACTTTTTTAAGACGCGACATCAGTCCCTCATTAAACTTCACAACTAACAAAATTATATTAATTTATACGGAAATGAAATCATAATATGCTAAGATTTATTTTGTGTCATCACATTGAGATACACAATTTTAAAAGCATACAATTTTGACAATTTTATTTTCAATAATTTTGGTGTGAATACGCAGCTTTAAGACTAACGTAGAAGCAACCATTTAGAGGCAGGTTGATACTAGGGAGACCGGGGCTCCTTGTGACCTGGGGCACAATGTGACATTGACCTATCCTGACCCCTGTAACGACCAATCAGAATGATTGTTACGGCGGACGAAGAAGGCCTTTCTTGTCCTCCGCCATATTCTAGAAATTTCATTACGATAAGCGCTTTACGAGTTTTAGCGTGAAAAATCGGTTTAATGAGGCAGTAAGTAACTTTCACCACATAAAGTATTTTCCTTGTTTCATCCTCATAATGATGTTTGCGATAAAGTTTTCCTGTGCTATTAAAAACATTCAATATTTTATTGTGTCAAGCAAATAACAACATGTGCACGCCTTGCCTACATACGTCACGCTCGCAGCCGTTTTTCGTAAATTAGGTCAGGGGCACAGTGTGACGGTCTACCACGTGACATGTCACACTGTGCCCCGGGTAGAAGAAAATGTTATCACAACATTTTTGTGAGATCTAGAGGAATTTTAAGATATTTATATATCCAAAACGTCTATAATAATAATAATAATAATAATAATAATAATAATAATAATAATAATAATAGCAGCAGCAATGGCATCAGCAGCAAAATCATCAGCAGCAGCAGTAGCAGCAAAAACAAAAACAGCGGCTGTGATGATGACTACTACTACTACTACTACTACTACTACTACTACTACTACTACTACTACTACTACTACTACTACTGCTGCTGCTGCTGCTGCTGCTGCTGCTGCTGCTGCTGCTGCTACGACGACGACGACGACGACGACGACAATCATGATGGAGATGACGACATTGTCGATAATTCTAATGATGATGACGATAACAGTGCCGGAAACAACAACAACAACAACAACAACAACAACAACAACAACAACAACAACAGCAGCAGCAGCAGCAGCAGCAGCAGTAGCAGCAGCAGCAGCAGCAGCAGCTTTATTATGGAATCGCTTTGCTATCTATCTATCAGATGATAGTCTTTTACTTCTTTTAGCTTATGGTGTGTAACAGGAAAGTGAAGACACCAGTGAGGAAGTGATGAGGGAGGCTGCTGCGACTGTAATCAAGCAGGGAAATCGATGCGATATGTGGGAAAAAGCCTCAATATTAATCGGCAAACTCTGTGTGGCTATGTTAAGAAATTAAGAAACGCTGGACGTCCAGATTCACCCCTAGCTATAAGACAAGATCTGTCTTTACTGCAGAGGATGAGGCCCTTCTTTTGAGTTATATTTTGCAGTATTCACATGTTTGCTACAGATTAACACCAATTGAACTACGTAAATTAGCATACCGGTTAGCTATTAAACATAATAATGTCTGTCCTGACTCTTGACATACGCATATGTGCGCAGGAGAGGACTGGTTGTCTGGCTTTCTTAAAAGACATAGTAGCATCTCCATTCGAAAACCTAAAGCCACCAGTTTAGCCAGAGCTACCAGCTTTAATAAAACCACTGTTACGGATTTCTATGACTTACTTCAATCCACTAAGCTTAAGTACAATCTCGGGCCAGAAGCTGTGCATAACCTGGATGAAACGGTGGTAACAACAGTCCAAACTCCAGTTGAGATAGTGGCAGCTACGGGAGAGAAATAAGTCTCGCAAATTACTTCTTCTGAGAGAAGAACATTAGACACCTTGTGTTGTACCATTAACTATGTTGGCAACACAGTTCCGCCGATGATGATCTTTCCAAGAGTGAATTTCAAAGAATATATGCTCAAAGGAGCACCCATCGGTACCATTGGTGTGGCGGCGCACAAAACTGGCTGGATGACTTAGGGGAATTTTGACATTTAAATGCAACATATTATTAAGCGTGTTAAACCTACCAAAGAGAAACCTATCCTCTTATTATTAGACAACCACGAAAGTCACTTAAGTATTAATGCCATCGATCTCGCTAAAGATAACGGGGTTGTGATGTTGACCCTACCGCCACATTGCAACCATAAACTGCAACCGCTTGATATGAGTGTGTTCGGTCCCTTTAAACGGCACTTTAACTCACAGTATAATAATTGGCTTCTGAATAATCCTGGAAAGACAGTGACAATTTATGATACACCCGGAATCGTTGGCCACGCGTATCCATTCGCATTTACCCCATCCAACATCCAATCTGGCTTCCACGTATCTGGTATTGTGCCCTTCAACAGAAATGTGTTCGGTGACGACGAATTTTTGCCATCATTCGTTACTGACAGACCAATTTACCAAGCACCAGCTTCTCCAAGCGCTAATTTCAGTGGCGACACAACGGGTCCTATCATGGTTGCGACAGATACAAATCCGGCAGTCCTGGAATCCACAGCATCTTCAGAAGACAAGGGTTACACAGAAGCAGATCCATCTGCAAAACCTCAAGTACACATCAACATTCCTGAACATGATACACTTCCTGTGACGCCAAGCCACCAGTCTACTAGCAATGCAGCTGAATCAATGCCCGGTCCTTTATTTTCTCCTGAAGTAATCCGACCATACCCTAAGGCTGCTGAGCGAAAGAAAACGAAAGGAGGGGGGAGGAAACGGCGCCGTACTGTTATGCTGACTGACATGCCTGAAAACAAAGACTGGTAAGAAGAGAGACGGGTAAAGAACAACAAGTCCACAAAAGCAATTGCACCAAGGACAAGCAAAAAAGGCAAAGAAAGGGCAAAGAAAAAAGAAAAGAATGCTTTTGCCTGGTTTGTTGCGAAAGTTATTCGAACAGAAGATCAGGAGAAGAATGGGTCCAGTGTTTAGAATGCAAAAACTGGGCACATGAAGAGTGCACCTTTAGAGATACACGCTACTATATTTGTGACAACTGCGATTCAGACTGAATGATTTTCAATATAGTAATCTAACAAAACCTAATAGGTCTACATTTTTCACTTACATTGGTGTTATTTTTAACAATTATGGAAATGTTACTGTTGAATCCACACTGCCTCTTTTCGTGTTCCATCTATCTCTCTCTCTCTCTCTCTCTCTCTCTCTCTCTCTCTCTCTCTCTCGTGTGCGCGTGCGTGCGTGCGTGTGATATATCAAAGGGATAAGCCACATTATTCACTACCTAGATTACTTTATCTCATACTATGAATCGTTTGCTGCTCAAAGGTATTTATTTATCCATATGGCATGACATACCAGCCAAAGTTTATGATATACGATGTATCACTTTGCGCCCCGGCCTATGTCACACCGTACCCCCAAAGCCGGTGCACTATGTGACACAAAAATAATCCATTTATCCATGTATAACCAATCAAGCGAAAGGACTGTTATCTTATTTCCTGTGCAAAATTATGCGGCACATGGATGCACTACATTGAGATACAAGACAAGTCCGTGCAATCGATTTGGGCACATGTTATCTGCAAAATACATTTTTGTGTCACATTGTGCCCCGGTCTCCCCTACTAAAGGTGATGGTTACATTTACAAGTGTGCTCTCTTACCCTGGCGATGCAAGTTACTGGGTCGTACCGTAGTTGGCAATAAATGGCTGGAATGGCAGTAGTGGTCCAGTAACCTGCGCAATTAAGCTGTCGTATCCTTAATCTTTTGATTGTAAAGCTTGGTCAAGAAAATTGAAATGTTTGCGCCATGGATGTCCATTTACAGGGCAAGATGTGGTCTAATACATCACTGAGAAGACTAGTTCGATAACTTAGGCAATCATTCCAGTTGCGAGCTTGATCATTAAAGCGGCAAGATATCTAATGACGACTAAAAGCATTAATTATGTATTTATACATTGAAATAGAGATTGACTACTATGCAGCAATACACATATTTTATCAAAAGTTGGGAATATGTTGTATCGAAAAACCAATTGATAAAGAAATGTGTTTAGCAATATTGAGCAGGTGCGTGATACTGCTGCACATCGTTATGTTCATATAGTATCTTATTTACCTTGCGAGCATACCAACAGGATTATCAATGGTTATTGTGGGAATGGACATTGATATGTTACTAAAGATAGCACCCGAATGTGCGAGTGAGATTATGTATTGACCAATGTCACAGTAGTGTATTAATACGCAACATTTGAGGTGTGACACCTTGTCTACTCGAGTGTCGGAAGGTTATGTACCTAATAAAATTGAACTAAACAGCCGGTAGCCTCTGCGCAGTACCGCTTGACTTAACTAATGATAATTAAGACTCCAACAACAAGCCCACTCACCCCACCCCTTTAATTCATTGGAACAGCGATTTGTCGGAACTGTCACATTGCATTGTGCGGGACTAAAAGCTACAAGTTACCGAAGTAAATTGACCCAAGCATTATATTTGTTAAGAAAGAACCAACTACATACTACATTCCTTGGCCGGTACTAAGAACTGGTAAACCGTAGTCTCGTTCTCTGAGTCTTTAATTAGTGACTTGTTGTTGTGGGATTTAGAAGATAAGGCAAGTGAAAGTCCGGAGTTAGGCGGTTTTGTGGGAGCGGAAGGGATACTCAATCTGTTGACGCTACATCTCCGGCTTTACATCAATCAGTTGCTAAGTACCGTCCGGTAGCATTGTACCGTTATGGAATATTTTCTTAGTTTTAGTCTCCTATTAGTATTATACGGTACCTGGTTATATAAAAAGTCCGACCAATAGTAAATTGGTCATATCCTATGTGTATGTATGATTACTGTATTATGCGGCTGTAGTAGTAGAAACATCCTACAGCTGCTATCAGTCCTGCTTCGCTTTTGCCCACTGTGTCTTGTCCTCAGCCGAAATCCTTCGCTTCCTCAGGTCCATTCTTGACTTGAGTGTACCTAGTCCTGCTTTCTTGAGGTCACCTCGTAGCAAGCCTAGCAGATTTATGCAATGATGTCCTCTCCTGGCTTTGTATTACCTATGTGTACTACTATTTTTATTGCTGTATTAACTGGTGCGCCTAGGGGCAAAGTCTTTATGACATCACTGATAGATCTAATTATTCCCAGCATAATGGAAGTCGGTGTGGCTTCAATGGAATCAGTGAACTATGGGAAATCTACTGATATTAGATGTAGGCCCCTCTACCACCATTCTACTTGAGTCTCCAGCCAGGAAGGGCGGGGAAAGAGTAAAAAGGAATTCAGCTGGAGGGGAAAGCCGCGGTGGTGCTTACATGGTACTATATCTGCTCGCGACACTATCGACTATCTGCTATAGACCTGGAGCAGTAGCCTAAAGCGATCAAGATTCTTGCTCCCTTGCCCAAACAAACCAACTCTGGATCAATGTGTAGCATATAAACTCTGTAGCTACTAGAGAAACCACATTACTTCTCTACATCTGTTATTTGTTTCAGATAACTCTAATGTCCGTGTAACAGTGTTCATATAAGCGATGCAAAAACGGGTGTGCAGTGACCGATTATAACTAGATTTCTTTCAACTAACTAAATAAATAGTTGTCAGTGATGCCTGCTTCTGAGACCCTAGTTCGGTCTGTTCCCGCAACTGGTGAATGCACTTCTCTCTCAAGACATGGAGCTGTCATAGGCCATAAACATAATCTGTAATCCGTGGACTTCTCCCGTGTGTATGGCCGTGAACGTTATCGTTATATAACAATGGTCTTCCAACCCCGAGCACAAGGCTGTGCGCTCTCAAACAACAATGGGTTACATATCTCCATCAGTTGAACAGTTATATCCCGATTATTATTCGCGAACATTAGATTTTCGCCAATACATCGATTGGTTTCGTTACGCTGTCTGTCAGTTTGTCAGTTTGTCCGTTTGTCTGTGTTTCAACGTCATCTCGGGTAGGATTTTGGTTTAGCTCAATATATTGTGTAATATCTCGGCATGGCTTCATCTTATTGGGAGCGAACTTAGTTACATACTTCCTTAAATCACGGGGATGGATCATAATGATAGCGTGGTCATGTGGTCAGTGTTCTAGGACACACTCACCTTGTTATAATATTAATTTTCTCTATAAAGGTTTTTGATTTAGCTCAACATATCGTCTTATACTACGGCATGGTTTCAACCTATTGGCGCTAAGGTTGGACACATGCCTCCATATATCAACAGGATGGAGCACAATGATATTGAGGTCGCGAGGTGAAAGATTAACTTCACTGTGACCCTGGTAGAACTCCTTTTTCAGGTAATATTTGTGTTTAGCTGAACAAATCATCTGATATCTCCATATAGCGTCACATTATTTGGAATAAACTTGGATGCATGCTTCCATATATCAACAATATGAAGCCCAAGGATATCAAGGTCAGGAGGTTACAGTTCTAGGTCACTGTGACGTTGCTATAAAAATGTTATGGTTACGTCTTTCGCTTATCCCAACATATCGTCTTATATCTCAGCATGGATTCATCCTATTATGGCTACACTTGTAATAACCTTCCATATGTCACGGGGATGAAGTACAATTATTATGCGGTCAAAGTTCTAGGTAACCGTGACCTCGGTATGAAATTCTTCTTTCAGTTAATTTTTGGTCGAACTCAACTTATTGACTTATATCTCAGGATTGGTTCACTCTATACTGAACTAAACTTGGCCACGTGTTTACCTATATCAAGCGGATGAAGCATAAAGATACTGAGGTCAAAGGTCACGGTTTTTGTAATATTTCTGTAAAACGTAGATTTTAACAGTTAGATTTTTCTGCGTAGCTCCTTTTACCATAATTACACAATTTTTCAAGTTAGTTGAATTAAGCATTACCATATAGTTAATTCAACCAGTAGAAGCAACACAAAGACATTTAGACTTTAGAGGCTAAAGACAATGTAACCTTGATACAAATCTAGTTACATGTAAATTTCCAAAATTTTCACCAATATCCCGTAATCTCTATTGGCATGAATGCTATGCTCAATCAAACGGGAGCTCACTATCACTTAGTCCAGTTTCCTGGTTATCTACTCCAGTTTCTCGGTCATCAACTTCAGTTTCCCGATGGCCTACTACAGTTTCCCCCATAATCTTCTCCTGTTTCCTTGTCATCTACTTCAGTATTCCAGTCATCTACACCAGGTTCCCAGTCATCTAATCCAGAATCCTAGTCATCTACTTCAGGTTCATGGTCTTCTACTCCAGGTTCCTGGACATCTACTACAGTTTACCGGTTATCTACACCAGGTTCCCGGCCATCTACTCCAGGTTCTCCGTCATCTACTCCAGTATTTTTATCATCTACCCCAGTTTACCGATCATCTACTCCAGGTTCCAAGCTATTTACTCCAGTTTTCCGGTCAGTCATCTACTCCAGGTTCCCAGCCATTTACTCCAGTTTTCCGATCATCTACTTCAGTTTCCCAGTCATCTACACCAGTTTCCTGTTCATCCACTACAGGTTCCCGGTAATCTACTTCAGGTTCCTGGTCATCTACTCCAGTTTACCGGTCATCTACTCCAATTTCCCTGTCATCTACTCCAGCTTCACGATCATAAACACATAATGGAGCGATCCATGTTTCTATGTCCCAGCCATTTCTAGTCACGCTACAGCCACTTTTGCGTCTGTTGAAATTAATTTGAAACTTTGAAATCTGAATTCCCGGAATCTTATGTTCAAGGTAACAAAACAGGTACGTTGTTGGACTAGAATTCATACACTTATTATAAACGGATTTTTAAATTATCGTGACGTACCTGCATCGGTTTGCTCGTGGCGACAGCAAACATGTGAGGTATGTGATTACGTTAGATAGGTGACTGACAGATCATATTCCTCTATTAATCATCAAAGACAGAAATCTCGCCACACACACCCAAATTGAACAAGACTAGTTGGTTCGCAGATTTGCTGTATGATAGAGGCGGTCCTACATCGAGCACAGACACTCATTGATGGGTGTAATGGGCCATTCATTTTTAGCTATACTCCGCACATCTCTAGCTAACCCCCGCCCGTACCTCGATCGTGTTGGGATCGGTCGATCTCTGAACTCCCTGACCATCGATTTCCAGACACCTATACAGGTAAGCTGTTGAATATTTTGAAACTAATTTGACTGGGTGCTGTTGCTACCTATCGCAACAACATCGCCCTGTCAAATTAGTTTCAAAATATTCAACAGCATGTTTATTAGATAGTAGAGACATACAATTTGTACAACGTGTTGGACTATTAAGAGTTAATAGAATCATTTATGACGTAATGATTATGGCGCCATCCTACATGCCGCTTAGGTCATATGACGTCATTAATCTGGAAAGGCCCATTGATTGTTGTAATGCAAGCCTGGTCTGCATCAGCTCACATCAGTATCCCACTGCTGTGAATTTCATTAAAACTTTCTAGCTTTGAGAAATTTATAGGCCAACTAGAATTTGATTGGAAAATATTTTATAGAAATTTACTCAAGTGAGCAGTCTGGCATCTGAAAAAGTTGTCTGAAATCCACCTCCCTGGTTCTCGGTCCATTATTCAATCGTGAACTGGTATTTCCACACACATCTCCGCACTTTGTGCGTACCAGTAATATTTTTCACGAATATGAAGATGGTGATCAATTGCCCAGTGAGCAATGCAGAAGTATCATCACTTTCGCGTGTAGATATTTTCAAAAGCTTTAGTTAAAGAAGTAATCGAATTAATAGCTTACGGTGTAAGGGTAGGCCCACTTCATCTACCTCGCAAACATATTATTATATTATAACTCAGGAGTTTGTAATTGAGAATATCCATTTATTCATATAAATGTCTATAAGCATTAAATGTGCTCATTCATAGCAGAATGCTTTAGAAGCTAACATTGTATATACATACATCAATGTAATGAAACGAATTAAATCTTAGAAAATGATGATTTCATTCCGTATAAATCAATATAATTGTTTAGTTGTGATGGTGAAATAAGGACTTGTGCCTCTAATTCAATTTCACAAATTAAACAAATTATATTAATTCATACGTAGTGAAATCATTATATGTTAAACTTGATTTCATTTCATTACATCTAGTCACACAATCTAAGCCTCTAAAAGTAGACAATTTCAACAGTTTTAATATTTTATTTTAGCATTCTGGTGTGAATATGCACGTTTAATGCTCCAAGGAAATTATTCGATAGATATCGTGACTCGGATTTCTGTTAATATGTCATAGGGATTTGACACACATCCAAGCTATCAGTAAGCAACTATGTAAAATGGCATGGTAGTGTTCAGAACGGACAACCAAAGCTCCAAGCTCTAGAAGCGATAAAATATATAAACAAGAGCTGTCAGAGAATGCAGACGATCGTCCTCCTGCTTTCGTCACATTGAAAAGATTTTCTGGGTTTTCAGAATCATGCTCAATGTTGCGGAATCCTGGTTTACGATCACATCCTTTCTTGTGTTAGAATGTGAGCCAGATCGGGCCAGTAGTTTCCAAGCTCGAGAATTTGATCAGATCCGGATCCACTTTCTTATCCGGATCACGCTTAAAGTCTGAAAATTCTTTTTGACGGTCAGATGATTCGCTGTGTTAAGATTTGTTACCAAAGAACAAGCACGCACCCACGCGCATAGGCAGGCACGCAGTCACGCACGCATGCGCTCACGCATACACCAACACTCGCACTCAAAGCAGAATGACATACTCTCATCTTTTCGGGGCAATGGTAACCTTCGCTATGGGTCGAGGGTAACAGTGTCGCCAAAGACGTCAAATGTGTGTAACTATGTCTTCAATTATACCTATTGCTTCAACTCGTATGCAAAGCAAAAATCCAAACCAAATACAATTGTTCTATACACCTGTGCAAAAGTTAAGCACCACCCTATTTTTACGCACATGCGAGGGTATATTCATGTGCTATGAAGAAAGCAATAGCATAAACATTTATGTACCCATCCATCTTAGTGCAAGAGGTAATAATGCAACTAGAGGAATGCTGATTATGATGGTGGGGAAACACTGTATGTTTTTGTTTGAACTTGAAAACGAGGCCTGAATATGGTTACGTTGACACAACTGACAACTATTGCCCTACAGTTGACACACGTGGCTAGATTGTCATTAATGGTGTCTGAAAACGAAGTTTAACATCTGTGCACGAGTTTGAGACTGTCATTATTAATACCGGGTATATCCACCTTGTGCCTGGATGACGGCCTGGACACGACGTCTCATGCTGGTCACCAACCGACTGATACGCCATTGTGGTATTCGTTGCCATTCAAGATGGAGTGCGTCTGTTAATTCCTGTAGGTTCTGCACATGAGGATCCCTCCTTCTCACCATGTTTCCCAGAATGTCCCAGATATGCTCAATAGGGTTCATGTCAGGGCTCCTTGCTGGCCATGGTAGGGTTTCGATGGCATTCTGGCGGAGGTATTCATGCACAGCTCTAGCACGATGTGGTCGGGCGTTGTCATCCATGAATATAGGGTGGGTTCCAGGTGCATGATTTACAAAATGAGGGACCACAACTCTATCCAGTATGGAATCTTGATATCTTTGTCCATTTAGTGTTCCAGGTACAGTCAACAGATCCAGCTTACAATCAAATGAGATGCACCCCCATATCATAACGGAACCTCCACCAAATGGAACTTCTTCCATGATGTTACGTTGGTCGTACGCCGTGCGTCTGGACCTCCATACACGAGTTCGACCATCTGTGGCATGAAGCAGGAACCGACTTTCATCGGACCAGTGTACCCGTCTCCAGGATCTCATGTTCCAGTGTCTTCTTTCGTTGCACCACCTCAGACGCTCCTCTTTGTGGTGTGCAGTGAGGAGAGGACGTCTGACAGGTCTCCTAGCTTTCATGCCAGCAGCATACAGTCTCCTTTTGACGGTAGACATTGACACTCTATTGCGCGTTTCCCATTGCTGGCCGAGCACTCTGCTGTTGGTGAATGGAGATCTCCTAACAAGGCGTACTAGGGCTCGATCATCACGGGCAGTAGTCTTCTTCGGTCTTCCAAATCTAGGCCTGTCCTTCACCTCGTTAGTTTGCCCATGTTTTGCAATCAAACGACTGATTACAGTATGGTTAATGTTCAGCTGTCTGCCAATCTCTCTGCATGACATACCAGTGGTATGCATGCCTATGATTTGCCATTTCAAACGATCACTTAACCTTCGTCTTGCCATAGCGGTTCACAATCAAGAGCTAATTCTCTCTGTACAAATAAACCACGGTCATGAACACAAAATTCCTAATCTTGTCGCCTAAATCTGTACGTAATGTTCTACACCTCAAACTGGACTTTTACATAACTGAACACGTGTGCTGTTTCCCGCCACGCACGGACATCAAGCGGCGTGAAGTCATGCATGCATGTGCATTTCGTACTTGGAATTATGTCAGCTAACGTGGGGACAAAAAGTATGGCAGCCTAGGTGTACCATCATGTTTCTACGTTCTATTGTTTTTGCTGGTGCTTAGCTTTTGCACAGGTGTATAAATTGCATAACGCATATACGCTAATAATCCTTGATTCGTACATGCGGATTTGTTTTGGTTTATCCTATTCTGAGATAACCTTCACTTGTCAATACTGGCGAATCAATATCTCAATATTTGAATGATTAATGAAATGTAAATCTTCGAAAAACAAGGATAATCAGTGTATCTGGAAAATAATTGTATTTTTGCCAAGCGAAATGTGAAGAGTTTTGGATAAATAAAGACATGATGACCATTGCCATGCTGTGTGTCAGAAAGATGATGCTATCTTACTCAACAACAGATACAAGCACCATTGCTTCTCAATGTTTCCAAGCCGATATTTTTCCCGTAAGGATAGACGATGTTCTTGGCAATGTTACGTGCAAGTCTGACCTTGAAAAAGACCAACCATTAATGATTCACTAATCTAATGATGTTCTCCCCAATAAACAATGTATGAGACACTCTGTGTATTCCCCTCTCATCCGTCACGAGGGTGTCCAACATACGTCTTGTAAATCTAATGTATAATCGCGTGAAGACTTGCAATGCTGCGTGCGGACGAAGAACATCCGTTGTCAAAGATTTGATCCTTAGAAATCGTGTTTGATAAATGTAATGACTGTCTGGTACAGCAGAATCACATTGTGTATAATATATCACGTAATGTAGATCATACCAGAATGATGTAGGAAGCATGTTTTACCCTTTGAACACAGAATTCTCAGAGGTTCAATTTCAAGACAACTATACACGAAAGCTGTTGAATATTTTAAAACTAATATGACAGGAACCTGTTGCTACAATAGGCAACAGCAGCTCCCAGTCAAATCAGTTTCAAATTACTCAACATAGTATTTATTAAATCGGACAGCATTTTGGATCATTTTAGGTATTTCGGTTTCAAAAGATTAATGTGAACGGTTAACACTTTAGAAAAGCAGTAAATCGTATCCTGTATGTGTAAGTGTACATACGAAAACTAATGGCTATTATTTTCTTTGTAAGAAGCTACAATCTGAATGAGAACATTTTAATTATTATAATAATCAGCTAAATGATGAGTGTTTTCACTAGATACTTAATCCGAATAACACCATACTGAAGTTTGGCGTTATTCCTGATTAACTCTCTAGTGAGAACATGGTCTAGGTGGCGGTCATAATAATGTGATGTATTCAAAAGCAATATGGCTGATATTTGATAATAATTCAAAAACAAATGCAGCTAACAGTAAATAGGACAGCAAAATGCCAGGTCTTAATGGGACTAATTATCAATGAATGCTGTTGTTGGCCTAAAGTAGCACAAACCTTCAGATAGGTTACTTTCCAGAGGGCTATAAACCTTTACTATTGGTGCATTGGGAACATAATTATCGATCAGTGGGTCGCGCATACGACTCCTAGTGTAAATATTACTACGTATCAGTTATCGAGTGATAACTTTGTGTTCGTGCTTGGAATCCCAATGAGGAAGATGGTCGACCCCGTTTTAATGAACACCAATGATGTAGTCTCAAGCGCTATTTGTCTTAACAAATGAGCTGTCTTACCAGTTTTTATTGACACATTAATGTGCGCTAGAGACAGGATTCTCTGCGTATATAAACTCACAACAGGGACATTCATAGACTAATTTCATCAAGCCAGAATAGCTCTCATGGGCCTTATAGCAACTTATCCTTAGTTCATAAAATATATATCACCGATATTGAAGAGTTCCTTTTGTTAATATTTGTGAGCTTTCTCATGGTTGTCGTTCACTCAGACCTTGACGTCACGTACAAATGATGCGGCAATCTGTTGCCATCGACCGGGCCTTATAGTAGCCCCTGAGACTGGTATACAGCAACAACTCGATAAAAGAACAAACGAGCGACTCTTCCGTCGTTTATCGAGCTGTTGTTGTATTCCACTCTGTGTGGCTGGTATGCATAGCCTTGTTGGAGTATAAATTCTGCTGCTAAAATCCGTTGTTGCAAGGGCACGTGACCGTCTTTACAATACGTTGGACACCTCCTCTCAGTGCCTGGGGAGCAAGGTGCCCAAATTTTGGAAATTTGGGACCGGTTTGCTGTCAAAGGATGGCATATACCAAAATGATCCTTGAACCATGGAGAATACTATCTCACTAGACATCCTTGCAGATCTAGATGTTAAAGGTCACTTTAACCTTGAAATGTAGGTCACGTCGTAATTGTAAAGAATCGTGTATATCTGCCTTGAAAATCAGATTTACGTGCCATTATTTAACGTATACATGCTTAAGATTTCGGTTTTAATTCTTGTTACTGCCATAGACAAATCCATACACTATCTTTGATACTTGTGTATGTTCTTGTTTGAAATTGCCATGAAACGATCAATAAGGGAGTCCACAGGCTGGTGCAGAAGACAAGACAGTATCCAAACGCCAAACCAAAGACCGATTATGCACAAATATGTATTATGTTAGCCTCGCCGCGAAACTGAACCTCAAGATAATATTAAATCTACAGATAAAGTTATAACGGCATTGCATATCTGACAAGATGGCACAGCAAACGCCTTGCATGTTATATAAATTGTGACACATGGTTAGAAAACAAAGTGACATCCCAGGCGTTGCAACGCATACACACACGATACACTCCATAAGCCTGTGGCAATAAGGCAGGAACACCAATATCTCAACCTATAGCCCATCTACAGAAATCAAAGAGTTTCCTATTACATGTAGTAGTAAAAAATAAAACACGATCGTCGACACAAGAATATGATTGCAAGAAGATGTGTGTTATTTGTGGGAAAACACGATCTTGTGGACATTTACTATGTCGCTCGTTGCAATTAGAGGCGTTCGAAGAGTGTTTACAAGAAAATGGCAGATTTGTGTGTGATGGCGATACTGAGATGTTCTAAGATAGTTTGTAGCAAAGAATAGATTGTCAAATTAGCATTTAGATATGCTAGGTGGTATACAAGCTGACATAGATGAGCGGCATTCATCCATGCATTCCTTTGACGACAGTGTACAGTACAGAATGACCTAATCAATGTTGATGTTACAGGCCTCCAGAAAACACTTGCTCTCACCCAGACCGTGGTCCATGGAACGAAAATAGCAAGTTGAACACGTTTCATGTACATGAAATGGAGAGTAAAGGGTTGTTGAAGCCATTTCAGAAAAGCATAGACCTCACACTTGATAATAATGGCACGGGTTGTATGTATCATGCGGTTGGCAAGCTGGTGTATTCCATGACATTGTTGAACATAACGCTCTTCATAAACGACATTCAGATGGCATAAAGTTAAGCTGTCTTAAACACTATTGAAAGCGACTGAATCACATGTGCTGTATGGATTACACGAAGAAGACTTCAAAACAGTTGTTGTTAAATAGATGCTATGTATCTAATTCAGAAATGGTCATTATTCTATAAGGACATACTGCATGACACAATCACAAACAGGCAAAACAAGCAAAGCTTCTAACAACCTTCCCATGTGAAACAACTATTCTTTATTTCTGTAATGACTGATATGAATAGATCAGCTTGAAGTCACCATCGAATTGAAAATCGCGTCTTGAAAACCTACGAAGTCATGGATGTTTTTTCTGCTCCCGATCCAAATGGTTTCTTTGCAGTTTCCATAAATAATGACAACATTCTACAACATTGTCAACTGAGTATATGGACTCGTATATTCTGTCGTACTTGGCTGCTGGAGTCAGTGATAAAACTGAAACAGTTAAAGTCACTAACATCGATGCTTAATCAATCCCATGCCTAATGAGTACACATGGAGAGGCGGATCAGCATGCCATTCATCATACACTTTACACTGCAAGGGAAGAACATGCGATGTAGATTTTAACATGTAGAAATGATCCTGATGTTATATGCATGATAACTGATTACACTGTCACGACTGCCGACATATCATCCGGAAACTTACCAAAGACGTACTGTTAAATTTCTTTAATATAATTGGATCGGAAGACATTACTCATTTTGCTATCCAAGGCAGCACTTTTTTCCAATCTGGCCATCTTGTCTTGCAATTCATGAAATTTCAAACACTCCCCGTCCTTAATTCATTTGCACATAACATCGCATATAAAATTAGTAAAGATTCATTTATTGCACACAGCAGTGAAATAAATCTGTAAGCCACAGCATCATTTATGCAGATTCACTGGAGAAGCAAATACGGAATGAAATAATTAATAAAGTAGTGAGTCTACTAAGGGCAGTGGGGTGGGGTGGGGGGGGGGCTAGCGCAGACCAATATATTAGCTTACGAGAATAAAGAGGTCATAAGTTTCTAAGTTCAGATATGCACAACTGAAAATGCTCCCACCAACTCGATCCGCATTTGAGCAGCACTTGAAGGATAATCATGCCACACTTGTTGATAAATGTGCCCACATACCACAACCCTATCTACTATCGTTTACTGAGTATGGCTGGAAACTTCGAAACGACAAAGCTCCTACTGCGACAACATCAGCTACATGACCAGCAAAGACGAGAATGACTTTCGCTTGTACGTATGGCAAAAGCTGTAAAATAAACTGTTCTTGTAAATAAGGCTTGGTATTCTATGCAATGTTGCATACAAGTACGCAGGGTCCATTGTGAAATGGAGCTACATCCGAATAACGAAAACACTTGTTTATGAATCTGACGGCAGTGATCAGACTTTTTTTTGGCTTCAACTTTCACTTCGAAGTTTTACATAGAGTCTGATGTTTGAAGCCATGCCAAATATTAGCACTGGGACAGTTGATAAACCTTTGTTTTAGTTTGTGCGCAGTCTGAGAATTCTCTAACTTAATTAGATGCAAATTCACTATATTTTCAATTTTTTGTTCTGACGTGTGGCGGCCATCTTGGATTTGGCTCTCTGTTGGAGTAAGCCCATACTTTGCGAGGGGCATGGTGTAAACTTTTCTAAATAACGTAAAGTATCAAAATAAACCATCAAACCTTCCTTCGCACGAAATCGTCACAGCAACTCCGACAATGGCCATACTAAATTGGATGGAGCGTATAGAGAAATGGGCGAGGCATGGCTAGAAATAGATCTCTATATCTCCAGTCAAACGACGCTAATTCGTTAATGCATGATTTAAGCGACCATCATCGTGTATTCACAAAACACATATCCTATTGTGGATGACCTGTAATATGAGAGCACTTGCCTTTAGGGACCACTTATTTTCATCCGTTAAGGTGGTCACTTAAGACCAGTTTGGCAGACATGATTGTATTACAATAGTTATTTAAAATAGAACAAACAAATACTCATTGTCGTCGCGATTCATCTAGTGATTTGCCAATGGCATAAAAGCTTATATTTTCAGCAAATATTCCCGTGATGCCATCGCAATATTGCTTCTTTAACCCTCTCCCAATCCCAATAATAGATAGACTATAGCCACCGAATATCTCTGAATGAGTGTTCGTGTTCAATTGCCTCCTCCCAATCTTCTACGACAGCTAAAACAGAAACAGTTTATGTGATATTATGTTACACTTTTAATATCTGAAATTTACATTTAATCAACGCAAGCTTCCGTTTCTGTTAGCAACTTTTGTGTTTGTTTGAAATTTACAAATATCTCTTGCGAAAATCACAAAACTGTGGCAACGTCTCCTAAAAGTTATATGAAACGTTAATGAGATATACTAGATAGCTTCTTAGTAGCACGTGATTCTACCCATCATCCCTGACAGTCTTCTATATGTTAAATTTGGAAGGTCGTTGTTTCAAAGGATACGGCTGGTACGGACAGTAACAGCTTTGAACGCAATGCTTATTAACATTGACTTAGTTCCTGGTATTCCTAACATGTTCAGCCAGCTCGTATAGCTAGTGTCATTAACATGCTGTACAGCAATGTGTCTGAAGATAATCTCGATTTTCCGGGTGAGATGTCTGGATGATTGATCCTCTTTTGAGAACATAATTACGAAATTCTCAATTTGACAGAAGCATTATGGTAAATGTCAGACCTGAAAGCATAAGACGTCATATTTTGACATCAGGCCATGGCGAGACATGGAAGTTTAAATCCGGACGTACAGGTTTAGCAAACCTTATTCAACTGCTCCTGACAGGATCAGATATTTTTTAATTCAATAGCGACTTTTTTCTTCCAGCATAATTTGATCGATGATGGTTTAATTGGCGCTGATGTGGCCGGTATGCATATCAGCCACCGACTAACAATAGGCCATTAGCCAGGTGAACCGGAATGGCTAAATGTGAAAGATCATTTGTAGCATATAAGACGAATATATTGAATTCTTTGTGTAGTGTATCTGGGAATTGTTGTCGTCTGTGGCATCATTACAGGTTCCTGTCATATTAACTTTACTATGTTCAACAGTTAGGCTCCATGCTGTCTTGAAACTGCGATTCTCGGACCCTTTGGTTTACAGAGTTAATTCAACACTCCTTTATCAAAGCAAACCTGGTTTCTCTAAGTTTTCTGCCAATTGCTATCCAAACATAAAACATATAATATACAAATCAATAATGCACGTGTGGAATCCATTGGGTTTAAGAGATAACAGTTTGCTAACTTGATTCACTATGAATTTACTGAAATCTGGTTTTGACAATATGGCCTGAAGCTGTTGCTACATCTATAAGCGCCATCATACAGTGTCATATTTGGCGAATGGATATCGTGTACGAGTGTCATGCCTTGTAGCATGTGATTAAATAGTAATTCTGGGCAAAATAACGGTTTCATCGCTAAAATGCAGGTGTTTCTAATTGAATGCAATCATGAAGGTGTTGGCCATTATCCATTATGTTACTACTAATTTGGCAGGAGACTCATCTTAAATATTATGTCTTGGTCAAAAATCCAATATGGTTTTTTTAGTGTGTGCATGTATGCGTGTGTTGTGCGTGTTGCGTTCGTGCCTTGAGATTCAAACAGAAATCAGTTGATATCGGTTGATCTGTAGGTAGTCTGTAGGTAGTGTAGATTGTCATAGAAGGAAGTCATTGAGCGATTAAGCTATACATGAGCGCTCTTATTTCATGCTTCCGTCTGAATAATCCCAATAACTTCCTCAGTAATCGCTCAAGGCAGTTCAGAGAAAACACGATTTGTCATACCTCGCACAATGGATGAATCCTCTTTTAGCCACACGCACCATCTCGCACTAAACCCCACCCACACTTCGCACGTGCTGGGTTCGATCGAACCCTAAATTCCTAGAAACACAATATCAAGGTAACTCTACAAGTAAGTTGTTGAATATTTTGAAACTAATTTGACTAGATTATGTTGCTTCCCATGAAAACAACACCGCCCACTCAAATTAGTTTCAAAATATTCAACAGGCTGGTTATTAAATATTAAATGCAACGAATTCGTACAAGTGAAGGACTATTAAACGTGCCCGATGGACTTAGCTGCGTTATTGAGTATGTAGATTATTGTGGCGTCAGCGTACGTGTGACGAAGTTGATTATGACGCCATATACTCAATCGACAGATTGGAATCATCATTACTGATGCGACACAAATCATTCCGATGTACTTAGTAATACATAGCTCTATTTCTAACTATGCTCCGCCCACTTGTATGTGTGTTGAAATCGATTTGAAACTCTAATTCCCAAAATCTCGACTTCAAGCTAGTTGTGCAGGTAAGCTTTTGAATATTTTGAAATAAGTTTAACAGGGGGTGTTGCTGCTTATGGCAGCAACATCTCCCAGTTAAATTCGTTTCAAACTATTCAGAAAACAGAATGTTTATTAAATTATAAATTAATCAAAGATGTACAATTCAAACACATTCGTGATGGGCGATTGTGACCTTAGTCGTCTGTCATAGATGTACATCATCCCAGATAACACAGCTTACTGGGCCGATACCGGGCCGATACTTTGAGTATCGGCCCAGCATCGGCCCAGTAAGCTGCGTTATCAGGGATTTTGATTGTGATATCAGCTGATATGTGGCGTATTTGATTATGACGTCAGATAGTTGAATAACCGATCGGATCCCGCCATTTCATAAAGAATCTCTGGACCCGAGATTGTTTATGAAAGTCTCTAGATAATCGTTAGAACAACCTTTACAGAAAGTCAACGTTCGTGTACAAAATATTGATCAGGCAGTAAGCAATGTCCGTGGAATATCATACGCAAAAGACAAACACCAACGCCAAGTGACGCGACCACTCACAAACCTAACATGTTTCGAGTGCACATTTATTTATTTTATCTTGCATCTTGAGACTATTAAAGGTGCATATTTAAACCTAATGCTTGAAAATAAAATTGTTAAAATTGTTAAAATTGTATACATTTAGAGGCTTATATTGTAGCATATACTAATTTCATTACGTATAAATTAATATAATTTTTTTCAGTTGTGAAATTGACTTAGAGACACGAGTCCATAATTCAAATTCACAAATAAAAATTATATTAGTTTATACTGAATGAACTCATCATATGTTAAGATTTATTTCGGTTCATTAGACCTCTAGGCACACAATTGAATTCTTTAAAAGTGTACAATTTGAAGGTCTTGAGGACGTGCGGTCGATAACGAGTTTCAATTAATTGTATGGTCTACTACACTATTTAAACACAATAGCGTCACTTTGGAGTGAGAAAAATATGTTAGACTGCCCAAATAACGAGATTAAATGATGCCTCAATCTAAATTACATCACCACTCGCTGTGACGTAACACCGGAAATGGCGCTGTGAGCTGGGTCAATATGTCTCTGTCTGTAGTACAAAGGTAACATATTTTAAAACGTGCGTTTAACAGGATAGACTTCACCTACTACCATAACATAAATTATGTCAGGTTGATGCTAAGTCTTCAAGAAATAAAAAAAAACATGATTTTTTTTAATCTATTATGATATTTACTCATTTTTAATGGTTTCATGGATAGCTATATTCGCATAATAATAGGCCTATAACCACGGTAAACCATGGGCAATGCTGAAACTCGGCAATATTTCAATGCATGTGACAACTACTCTGTAGTCTAGTAGGCCTAATTGCGGATCCATTACCATTCTTGAAAGGACTGGGTGTACTATGTAATTTCTGGGATGGATGGATGTGAGTGTGATGATTGAAGTGGGTGGGAGAGTTGACGATTGCTATAATTGTACTATTATGCATATCTAAATGTATAGGCTACAGGCTTTTTCTGAAGATTACGAATGTACAATAAGTGTGTCAGTGTGTCCTATGTGAAATGTCCCGTGATTACTGATTAAAATGCAATTGTTTACCTATAAGCTTTTGGCAATGTGTTTGTATAATAATAATAATAATAATAATAATAATAATAATAATAATAATATTAATAATAATAATAATAATAATAATAATGTAGATGCATGTACGGGCAACACGTACGTACGTTGGTGTGTGTGTGTGGGGGGGGGGGGGGTGGCGTCACACCTGTGACAACCATATGAACTATATTGTTTTCAAACCAGCTTCTTCCATGTATGGAAGTAGCATACTCACATTTCAATGTTATGAAAAAGTAAAACTGTATCAGATTGTAGATATGGGACTGTCTGGTGGGAAGTCATGACCCCACTGGAGATCTTACATGTACGAGTAAGTCCCGAGTGAAATTCATGTTTTAATACCAGGTGAGCTAATAGACTATGTCACAGTGTATATTTAGATATGTTACCAGCACGGAGCACCATCTATATTTAGATGCATTACCAGTAGGTGTATTAGTAGCATCTTATTATTTAACTGTGTATTACCAGCACTGGATGACCGGCACTGGTTGACATCAGACGAGGCGCAGTTACAGTTTCGGCGAAACTGAATCGAAATTGATGGATGGTATTCAGCATCCAAATTGAAATAAGGGAATTGAATAGAATAGAACCGAGGGTTGTGAATTGGTGATATCTGTCAATAGTTGAAAATGAAAGTGGTTGCTGTGGGATCGGCACACACTTTTATAATAGTCAGCAGCTGTTTTGGCCAGTAGTTAAGCAAATAATTGAGTGAAAAGAATCGATAGGAATCGAGAGGATTATAGGGACAGATTGACATTAGTTGTTGACGGTCGGCATTCCGACTCCCTTAAGCAAGTACAACAACACCAGCTGGCAATGAGATCATACAGCTCATGTGCTTATTAACGTTCGTTTCCTACAGGCTTATTCACAATAGGCAAGGGACAGGACATGAACATTATAGCGTCCTGTAGGAATTAATAACACAATCAAAAATTGTTATCAACTATATGTCAATCATAGAAAGGCATGCTACAACAACACATTACTGAATGTAGTTAGTTAGCTGACAGATCGCATCAATTCAGAACCAGCTAAAACCGCAAAGACCTGATGACAGGCACCCTTCCGTGAAGGGAGGGTCAGAGTGTTGATTGGTTGAGATGATGTCATAGTCCAATGAGCGTCCGATCAACCTCTGGGGAATAGAAACTAAACGATGAGAGAATAGAAACTGAAAGGAGTATATAAGGAGGACTTTAACTTTTATAAAGGATTCGAAATCGGTCCGGCCTCGAGTAGAGAAAGTTCTTGCTGAATGGCTTTCAGTAGGCAAGAGCTGGCTAGTAAAACTGAAGTAACATTGAATTTATTTTTCTGTTGTAAATACGTAAACTGATGACAGTATAAGTCGCCACATTTGTAGGTTTATTGTACAGTTAAAGTTAGCGAATAAAACGATCACCTTGTGCTATAATACAAGGCAAAAGTTTGGCAGACTTATTGTTAACTCTGGAGAACACGGAGAAACACCGTGTCGAACTGATCACGCTGAAAAGAGAAGTCAGATCAGGCCCAGGCACTATTATAAATATCGTTAGGTCTCATTACCTACGAGGCGAGCTAGTGTCCTGCTCCATCCTCATCGATAGAACCGGCTGTCGCAGCAGCCACCCATACAAGGTTGTGTCGACGAGGGAGGAGCCTAATAATAAGTAAAATCGAGGATCGGGAAATCTTCAGTGGCCTCACCTGCCAGGATCCAGAGTTGAACCATGAGTAACTAGTCTATGGCCCAACCAGAAACACCGCTATCTAACTCGGCAATAGTATTGAAAGACGTGGCCGACCGCATACAGGTCTTCCTAGACGCGGCTAAGTTGTCAGACAGCACCCGAATCACCCAACATCGCGAGTATCACGAGAGCTCAGTCGTAAAGATAACCACCGAGGTAGTCTACCCCGAGCAACCCCGTCTTCAACGAATTATTATTGGGTTACATTATCAGTAAAAGCAGAATGGCCACCTCGGCCAAGAGAAATGCTGACCCGTCAATGCCTCCCATAGAGGTACTGCTGGCACCCCAGCTCCGACCCGAGACCATCACCGCTATGCAGACGATATGCGTAGCCATGGTGGGGGCCATAGTGGAGAGTAGCACTCGCTGAGAGGCAGAGCGGGTGTACAGGAGGGAGATAAGGGATACAATCTACCGCATCCAACCCTGCGACGGAGTAGTGCCGGTGGAGGTGAGGACCTTCTTGGATGAGACCCGGCGGGCGTGGGTCGTGAACGAAGGGTGACTAGAGGGCATACCTGCCTACATCATCACCCGGGCGGCACGAGGACAGCTATCAAGAGCCATTGACGGGTTCTTGGTAGGAAAAGTTAGAGAGGAGGTCTTCTTCGAAGAATTTCACGAGTACATCACGATGAATTTCGTCTCAGCCAATGAAGGGGAGAGAATAAAGTACGATTTGGAGGGAGTACAGCAGAGAAGAAATGAAACCATTGTCACCTTTAACCGGCGGTACAAGGAACTGAGTGAATGGGCATACCCCACCGGGAATACCGATAACCGTCGGACCGTATTGGGGATCTACCTCAAGGGACTGTCCGACCACCACCTGAGTAAAAGAATTGTCAGGAAGAGGGCCACTACATTGGCCCAGGCTATCGAAATTGCAGAAGAAGATGCGACGATTTTCTGCGGGCAATGAAGATAGAGGAGCGCCATGAGGAAAACATGGACATAAATATGGTGGGACCCGAGGAAGAGAAAGAGATCTGGAGTGTGGTGAGAACGTTGAAAAAGCAGATCGCTCAGCAGAGCAAAATGATAGAGCAGCTGTGTGGCCTGGTCAGCGACCTGCAGTTGAGAGAGCAGAGGACGGTAACCAGGGCCGCAAACCCCGAGGAGAAGACCGCGACGTCGGCAAAGCAACGTGCACCATCGTCTCCCAGACAAACCCAAGCAGGCAGGAACTTACAACATATCACCTGCTATAATTGTGGACGATCCAGTCATTATAAGAGCGATTGCCGTCAAGCGATGCAGCCGCGAGCGAACGTCGACAGGAAGCCTACCCCATGGCCTAATCAGCAGCGACAGGCACCCTTTCAATGCGGAAGGGAGGGGTACATGGCTCAGGACTGCAATAGATACCACAGCAGTTTCGCGGCCTATATGGACAAGAAAACCACTCCCACTGCTACGGTGAAATGTTTCGGATGCGGCAAGGACGGGCATTACGTAAGAGACTGCCCGCAGTATGGCAATTCAGTAAGAGGTCCTCCACAAAATGGTCCCGCCTGGACTCAACAACAGGGTCCAACAGGCCGAAGAGCTATTAAGCGTCCTCGTAAGGAAGACTGGGACATAGACATAATTGACCGACGACAAGGAGCGGAATATCACCCCACGGGAATGTTCGAGAAACGTCAGGAAAGACCTGAACAGTCAACTACGCGATAGTGACGAATATGTAGACTGCGACGGGTTCGTGCTTACTGGGGAAGGGACGGAAGAGCGGGGCCGTTATTCATACGGTGTCGGACAGGACTCATCCTCCCGAATAAACAGTTACGCCAAGGTAGCTAGTGGACGGAGGAGTCCGTCAAACAATGACAGAGGAGACCGTTGGTGAGATCACCGACCGAACGGTTTCTAATCCGTCTAGAAGTGGATATAAACAGTCCAACGGATCAGAGTGAGTACTTGCATGCCTTAGTGGATACTGGTGCTAGTACATCCTTGATTCGCAAGGATATATGGTGTAGCATGTTAAATGCTAGGCTATTAAAAAGAGCGAAGACGCTCTTGGCAGTAAATGGTTCCCCAATAGAACTTTTGGGGGAAACCCAGGTAAAATTCAAGAATGCCCGACCTATTCCGAGTACGGTAGTAGCGGGAATGCAGCATGAATGTTTGCTGGGCGTGAATGCTTTGCAATTGGGAAATGCAAAGATTGACTATCGGGCCAAAGTTGTAGTTTGGTTTGGCCAGGTATATCCCTTTGAGTATCCCTATAGGGAGCAAATAAGTTATGTGTATGAGAGTTGTAAGGAAACGACCAGATATAAAGCTATCGACAAAGTACTTGAGGACTTTGTGGATAACTTTGATACGGCTCGTCCAGATACTTTAGGTTTAATTCCCAAAGTAAAATGTACGGTACCAACAGGAGATGCGTTTCCTATAAGGCAGAAAGCCTACCGTCTACCGCTGGCCAAGCAATATGTTGTCAAAAACCAGGTGGCCGAGATGCTGGCAGCGGGCATCATAAGACCGTCGTCATCACCATGGGTGTCGCCCATTACTTTAGTCCCTCTGAAGGACGGTGACACAAGATTTTGTATCGACTACAGAAAGTTGAATTCTGTATGTCGTAAAGACAGTTATCCATTACCGAATATAGCAGATATTTTTTACTCGATGCGCGGCGCAACGATCTTTTCGACTATGGACTTGAAGTCTGGCTATTGGCAGATACCAATGGACAGCCAAGACATAGAGAAGACAGCGTTCATCTGCAGCGAAGGTTTGTTTGAGTGGATTCGGATGCCGTTTGGATTTTCCAACTCAGGTGCCATATTTCAGAGGGCAATGAAGGATATTTTCCGAGAATTCGTGGGAAAATATCTGCATGTTTTTGTCGATGACGTAGTCATATATTCCAAAAATCCTGCTGAACATGCACAGCATTTACGTAAGGTTATGCGTAGGATACGAGAATATAATTTGCAAGTTAAGAAAAAGAAGTGCGATTTCGCCAGTAAGTCGGTGGACTTGTTAGGCTATCGCATTTCCGCACAAGGAGTGGCTCCTCAAGCTCAGAAGGTCAAGGTCATAAGGGAAATGTCACCACCACGCGATGTGGGCGAGGTGAGAAGTTTCCTAGGAGCTACAGGTTATTACCGCTCGTGTGTGCAAGGCTATTCCGAAATTGCTACGCCTTTGATAGAATTAACAAAGAAGTATAAACGTTTTGAATTGGGTAAGGAGGAACAGCAAGCATTTAAGAAATTACAGAACTTGCTGTGTAGTGAGACGGTTCTCACGTATCTGAATCTGAATGGCCCCTATAAATTGTACACTGATGCGTCTAGCTATGCGATAGGTGCTATATTGGTACAGGTAGATGATAAGGGTATAGAACGAGTAATACAGTATATAAGCTCTACCCTGAAGGACAGTCAGCTAAATTGGCCTGTAATAGTGAAGGAGGCTTATGCAGTGATATATGCATTAAAGAAGCTTAGACCTTATCTATTTGGTGTGCAGTTCACCATGTATACTGACCACAAACCCCTAAAGAGTTTGTTTGTGGGAGAAGTTAAGAACACAAAAGTGCAGCGCTGGGCAGTACTGATTGCCGAGTATGGATGTAAAATTGAATACATCCAAGGCTCGAAGAATATTCGAGCGGACATGTTGTCCAGGTTACGTCGTCCAGTGGAGGTTGCCACATTAGACACAGGCGATTATGTCATACCGGATGTAGACGAGGGTGTGTTACCGCATGTCCCTCTAGAGGTATTTGACATTCCTTACGACGAATTGTGTGCCGAGCAGACCAAGGAATACCCGGAGTTGTTCAAGAACACACCAGAGGAGTATATGGTCAAGAACGGTATATTATATTCTTTAATTACGCCTTCAGCGTTGGACGCTGAATACCCAAGAATCATGTTACCTACCCTGTTCCGTGAGAAAGTGCTCCGGATGGCTGATGAATGAGCCGGTCACCAAGGTCTGCAGAAGACCATCGGTATGGTGAGAGATTCTTTTGTGTGGTCGTCTTTGAGAAAAGACATAGTACATAAGCTGGAGACGTGTACGACTTGCCAGGTCAACCGACCTGTCAATACTCGACCCAAGTATAGCGAGATGCCCATGGCCAATTATCCAAGTCAGATAATTGGTATGTATTTGATCGGTCCGCTCTTGGTATCGAGTAAAGGTAACATGTATATCATGACGGTAATCAGACGAGGCGCAGTTACAGTTTCGGCGAAACTGAATCGAAATTGATGGATGGTATTCAGCATCCATATTGAAATAAGGGAATTGAATAGAATAGAACCGAGGGTTGTGAATTGGTGATATCTGTCAATAGTTGAAAATGAAAGTGGTTGCTGTGGGATCGGCACACACTTTTATAATAGTCAGCAGCTGTTTTGGCCAGTAGTTAAGCAAATAATTGAGTGAAAAGAATCGATAGGAATCTAGAGGATTATGGGGACAGATTGACATTAGTTGTTGACGGTCGGCATTCCGACTCCCTTAAGCAAGTACAACAACACCAGCTGGCAATGAGATCATACAGCTCATGTGCTTATTAACGTTCGTTTCCTACAGGCTTATTCACAATAGGCAATGGACAGGACATGAACATTATAGTGTCCAGTAGGAATTAATAACACAATCAAAAATTGTTATCAACTATATGTCAATCATAGAAAGGCATGCTACAACAACACATTACTGAATGTAGTTAGTTAGCTGACAGATCGCATCAATTCAGAACCAGCTAAAACCGCAAAGCCCTGATGACGGGCACCCTCCCGTGAAGGGAGGGTCAGAGTGTTGATTGGTTGAGATGATGTCATAGTCCAATGAGCGTCCGATCAACCTCTGGGGAATAGAAACTAAACGATGAGAGAATAGAAACTGAAAGGAGTATATAAGGAGGACTTTAACTTTTATAAAGGATTCGAAATCGGTCCGGCCTCGAGTAGAGAAAGTTCTTGCTGAATGGCTTTCAGTAGGCAAGAGCTGGCTAGTAAAACTGAAGTAACATTGAATTTATTTTTCTGTTGTAAATACGTAAACTGATGACAGTATAAGTCGCCACATTTGTAGGTTTATTGTACAGTTAAAGTTAGCGAATAAAACGATCACCTTGTGCTATAATACAAGGCAAAAGTTTGGCAGACTTATTGTTAACTCTGGAGAACACGGAGAAACACCGTGTCGAACTGATCACGCTGAAAAGAGAAGTCAGATCAGGCCCAGGCACTATTATAAATATCGTTAGGTCTCATTACCTACGAGGCGAACTAGTGTCCTGCTCCATCCTCATTGATAGAACCGGCTGTCGCAGCAGCCACCCGTACAAGGTTGTGTCGATGAGGGAGGAGCCTAATAATAAGTAAGATCGAGGATCGGGAAATCTTCAAGATGAACAAATTTTAAATAGGTAGGTGAACTGACAGATGTTCAGAGGTCGCTAGCATATCATCTTTACTTACAGTGCAGATCATAAATATGTTTAAATGCTTCCAAGGCAAAAATACAAATATGTTAGTTAGAACCATATGAACATGATACAAGAAAAGTTATGTTGAATATTTTGAACACAATTTGGGTTGAAATCAGATGTGTATCTGCAAGTGCCATGCCATGAATTGGTTCAGATAAATTAGGTAGCATTGCCAGTGTTGAATCACTCACTCCATATTAAAGCATTGCTGAACATTTGCCCCCCCCCCCCACATCTGCCCACACATAGAAGCCAATTTGTCTTTTAAATAGGAGTGGAGTAGACTTGTGGTGTATGAGTATCTAGCCATGCAGTATTCACTCAGGAAGTGCTGAAAATTAGATATGTGGAAGCTAGTTCATGATAGACAGGGATGTAACTCCGCCCATACAGCGAAATTTATAGGCTCTAGATAGCATATTCAAGCTAACAATGACCAGGACTGGTGGTAATTGGAAGTTGTACTAATTCAGTTATCACATTGGATAAATTGGTAAATCTTTTCAATCATTTTATAATTTTATGAACAGTTTTTTCTCCTAACATAGTATAACATATGTAACATAACAAAGTGAGTAGGTTTCGACCCTCTAAAGGCCAAATTGTCCAAAACCATCATTTGTATTATTAGTCTTGAGATGCCTGGCTCCATAATCAAGTTGTAAATTTTAAAAATTGCCTTCTTTTGAACCCCAAAGTGTAAATGTAAATTTTGCGTGAAAAAAGGGAAATTTTCTTAATGAAATTTGACCTTTAATGGGGAAATTGTCATCTTTGCCAAAAATTGCTTGTGTAGTGGTATGTCTTGGAAGATGTCCATTTGTAAGCCAATGGAAGATTACTTTTTGAAAAATGAATGGCTGGCTTTGTTACTGGGGCAGTAAAATAAAGTAAAGTAAAAAGAATCTTCCCTTGACCTACAAATGGCCATTCACTAAGCAAAAATTCAAATACCATTTACCAATCCTCACCATTAAAGGGATAATGCTGAACAGATAGCCATAGAGCCAGGTCCCACAGCCACTGGTCCACTGCATATGGCCTCACCATATTCACTCCATAAATTTCAGATGTTTTTCCAGTTGAATATTAAAACATACTATCCTGATCAACTATCTGAGTATGACTGTATTTAGTATTCTTTTAGTTACTGACTATTATACATTCTCAAGGTTGCTGCCAGGAAAAGAGATTGTATTAACCACCAACGTCCCTCTACACCTCCACACAACATCTAAAACATTTAGGGGTCTAATGCTCCCTACCCCCCCCCCCCCCCACCCCCTGTTTTTGTCACTAAATCCACAAAACACACAATTTGTCAAAATAACACTAGAAAGTCTGGAGAGTTTAATAATAAATAACGTGGCATGGTGGATTTAAGATTCTATTATGGGATGTATCCAACCTAGCAGTTATATGGTCTGGGTGGGGTTCCCAATGGTGGTGGGGGTAGGGAGGGGTGTCATGCCCCTTTCCCTATAATAATTGGAAAATGAAATGCTCTGAGAAGTAATTTCCTGCATATTGATTAATTAATTCATAATAAAATTGAAATTAATTATTGTTTATTTACTGGGATGCGGGTGGGAATTGTGGGTGCCCACCACCACTGCCTTCCACCTTCCACCCCCACCAACCACAAATCTAAGGGTGGGGAGAGGTGCAAACCCAAACCTAAATATGGGCATGGGGCGGGGGGGGTTGGTTACCTCACAGACAGACAGACACACGCCACCCCACTTTCTCTCTCTCTCTCTTCGCTTATGCTAGAATTGTCAATTCGGCCAACTTTACCGGTAGATCTGACGTAAAATTGCAATTTTCATGGCTTTGAGTTGCATCAAACGCGGCAGTGTAATGTTGTTTACTAACAAAACAGTGATCAGCTGGCCATACGCTTGACGGCCAGTTATCTGCGTCGCGTGAAAATGACGTCATAAGGGAATTCCGTAAAACCTCCTTTTCACAGGCCTTTGAATTTTCGTCCATCCGTATCACTACCACATATCCCCCCTACTACATGATGTATATATACCTACTATATATATAATATACACACGGTGTGAAACCAATTTTGACACCACGGTTGGATAGGCGACGCTTAAATTCATATTATTAATTGCATCGCTTAATTTTCGATGCCTACGTGTAGAGGAATGATTGTTCTCACCGGAAACATATAACAATTTAGGTTTATTAAGGTCTATCATATACAATTACGAACGAATATACACTCCGGACGAAATATGTGGGGACCATTGACAGCCGCTAGATGAACGGCCCGCTGTAAATGATACAAGACAATCTAGTTGTTAAAATCAAATTCAAAGCCACAACAAATAAATTCTTTACACAGTTTTTTCATATAGACTCGACAATTACAATCTCTAAAAATAAATAATGGGGATTATTTCGAAGCAATATAATTTTTAAGGTGTCAAATAATACTATTAACGGGTTTAGGGAAATTACGAACTAGCCTATATGGATCAAAGGCAAACGGTTAGCAAAATATGCAGTGCTATATATAAAAATGGTCAAGCGTGTCTACCATGCCATATCATACCACAAACTGCACAACAAGACTGGTCAGCTTAATTAATCGAGTCATCTGAACATCCGCAACAGTCTGAACGTGTGTGGCTTTCAGAATATCAATTAATGGTTTAGTGGGGTAAACGGCTGTGATGTGCTTGGAATTTCAATCCAAAGAACCGGGTTTGATTCCGACGATCCCGCATTCAGGCATGCGATCAAGGTGTGTAATATCTGGCTGTTCCATGCATCATTCACCTGACACGTCTTTTGGCAGTAAAACCGTCGGTCCCGTCTTGTGTGATATCTGTGCCATAAATCGCAGATAGGATCTCACTGAGCAGTATAGCTGTCTTGGCGACGCTCTTATAAAGAAGGAAGAAACCTATACAGGTACATGATAACACAATAGAGGGATCCATTTCTAGCTATGACTCGCCCATTTCTAGCTATGCTCCGCCCATTTCTCGCTAAGTTCCAACCATTCTTTTTCCAGTGTAGGGGTCGATAAAACCGTGAATTCGCAGAATCCCAGGAATAGCAACGTAACTATAGCCTACAGATAACTAATTTGATTGGGTGATGTTGCTGCCTATGACAGCAACAGTGGTTTCTGTCTATGGCAGCAACAGGGACCAGTCGAATTACTTTGAAAACATTCAACAGCTAGAATGTTCATTAAATATTAAAGGCATACAATTCGTACACTCACCACGTACCTAGATACCGCATTTATTACGCATTTTGATTGTGACATCAGCCTACGTACATGTGATTTAATTGGTCATGCCGTCATATGCTTGAGTGGCAGATTTGATTCATCTATTGCCTCATGAGAGATAGCAAACGCGTTTCTGGTCACACACTATGCAAATTATTTGGAAAACCAATTTAATTGGGAAATTAATGTCATACGGTTTGTGTGATGACAACCACATTCAGAGGCAACTCTGATTATGTCTAACCTTCTTCCAAGAAACTGCATTCAACATCGCCATTCATCATAATCTCCCTACAGGTTTGCAGTAGCAACATGAAAAGTATGTTGACTGACTACTGCATCTCAGCGATAAACATTAGGATCAGACTGTGAACACGTTAAAACATTGACACTGCATGAATCCAAGAAGCAAACATATCCACTCATTTACAGATGACCAGCCTCATAATCTGATCCTCACAGCAATTGGACCGGGGCTCTTGGATCACATCGTAACTTTCGGATGCGGTGGTGATCATGTTGCATTCATTGACCTGGATTTGCCACTGCGAAATGGTGCGACCACCAAGTGCCACATTGTTATGCATATGCCCCCCACCCCGAAAAAACAAGAAGAATCCTTCCTCGATCGATTCCTTCTATGCAAAACTGAGTTCTACCAACACCATTACAACCAGATGGAAATTCGTTGTGTGTGAAGACTTAATTGTAAGCTAGAAAGTCTCATCAAAGCAGAGAAGGATGCAGGACTCAACACGTACATGGTGTTTTATGCTATGGGCAAGCGTAACAGCAATGGAGATGTTCTAGCATGGCCTTGTTTATCAGTGTTCGTGGCTTCTTTGCCACACTGTCTTCAAACATCCGTGCCACAACAGAACAACATGGGCAGGATACATTATAGACCATAGAACAGAAACAGGCTCCAATGCTACAACAGCTGTCTTCAACCAAATTGATGTGATGGGTAAAATCAGTGCAAAGCCACTAGTTCAGGATTCACGATCATATAAAGGCATACACCTATATATGTCTGGCCACAAGCCAATGACCAACCACCTTCAAATGACCGCATTTGCCTGCTGCATATGCACCACATCAACCAACTTGGCAAGCTTAGCTTTGATCTAGAGAGTCTCGTCAATGACACCACAACACAACTGTCATACAAGAGGGTCCATGACGAACAGATACAAACTATTGTCATAGACTCAAATCCAAATGATGCTTTATCCAGAGTACTCAAATGCATTGAAACATTTGCAACCAATGTAATAGAAGTTGTCAAGCATAACAACAGAGCTGAACATTACGATGTAGACCCACTCCTAGTAAAGCTGTCCAAACCACACACGGTACTACCGCCCCTCGCCTATCAACGAGCAAAGACCGCACAAGGCTACACCAAGAACACAATGCAATACTTTGTCAGATTAGTGAACAATTGAAAAGCCTCACCAACCTACAAGCAGACATTTTTGTAGATGACATCACAGCCACAGTTGATTGTCGTAAAATGTCTACGGTGGCCTGGGCTCTGAGAGTTGCTGGTCCACCAGCATCGCTTTTCATGCATAGCATTGGCAGTAACTTCTTGACTGACCAGGGAGAAAGTTGATGCCAGTTCACTAATACAGACGGTAAGCAATTACACCAATTTGCAGTCGATTGTAGCCCGCCACAAACACAGATCGAAACAATTGAGGTTGAGAAAGCAGTTAAGTCCCTGAGAAATGGACCTGACAGCACCGTCAGTGAACTTTAAGTATACAGGTGATAGCTTCTCCAAACCAATCACGCACATAATAAACTCTGCCTTGATGCAACACCTCCCTTTCGACGCTGTTGGCCAAGCTACCCTGATCAAACCCACAAACCTCCTAGTCCACCAGCAAACCTATATGCATAGTGCTCCTCACCAGCATCCATAAATTCTTGCCCACTGTGACACTGTGCTGCATCCGAGGAAAGATTAAGTTTCACTGGAGCCTACCAGAGCTGTTTTAGATGAAAATGCAGCTGCAGTGACATTGTATGGGCACATCGAATGCCCGTGCCAGTGGTCATGTCCGGAGCGTTCCTAAGATGAACATCGACATATCACAGGCCTTTAACACCAGCAAACGTCAAATATGCTGCTCGCAGTGATGATGAGCTGCGACTAGTCAGACTACTATTGACAAATACCAAGTTGAAGGAGGAGCAACAATCTGGAGTCTGCAGCTTTCAACTTCATTGCTTTTGCACATGGGGTTGGTTCTGCGGTGTTGTGCTTACCAAAGCTCTCTCATCTGTGAGAGAACACTCCACAAGTCCAAACCCACCAGTTTCTCCATTGTGCCTCCGACTAGAGATGGTGTACGCAGATAATAGAGGATGCCATAGATGTGAAAAAGAAGCCACTCGATAACCTTCTCCCTAAAGCTGCAGACCAACTTCGGAATGTGTGGAATTGGACCCAGGAATTGCACCAGTGCTTAGCCTCATAGCCCACAACCGCTTCCATCAGACCAATACTGCAGGACAAAAATCCTAGTCTTTCACGAGTGCTTACCACAGAATTCCACTGTGTCTCACAAATCCACACTAGTGAAGACCTCGTCGACAAAATAAGATTTTGTCCTATGGCATTTGCTTGATGGAAGCGAGTGTGTGCTATGATGCTAGACGCTTCCACCAGTTGTGGGCCGATGTCTGTCATGGACAGTATAATCTCGACGCACTCAACTTCCTGCCATCTCTTGCACACTGATTGACTTCCTCACCTTTAGAGTTATGCCTTTTTAGGAACTTCAGCCTAGCAGGCTCCGTGTGTGGTTTCAAAACAGCCTTTCGATAACTTCTGAGTCAAAGTTATTCATTTCCTCGCGACAACCATTATATTTTTTGTCTGTCCTTTGTTGGCCACCGTTCTTGTTAGAGATTAAAAAAACTAGATGAATATTGTTTCCAGCTGATACGTCCATGGGAACACAAATTCATTTCCTAATTCCACAGTGTTATCAAGGAACTGTTAGATATGTCCACGCCAGCTGACCGGCCATGTGGCTGTTGAATCCTTATACTATGTATAATTTGATATGCCAGATGATCAAACTGACCATCTGGGCTGGTTCCATCATCGAAAGAATTACCTATTAGTCCAGGTGGCTCATCAGTCCAACGACACGCTATGCACTATGGACAATACAATCCCCCTGTCAGTGAACGTGGCCCAACAAAGATGATCTATCTTGACAACCAAGAGGAACATATTTGAGCTAAGGACTATCGCCAAGGACAATTGATTGATATCATGATGATGATGATGATGATGATAATTATCATCATCATCACCATCATCATCATCATCATCATGATCCATATGGGTAAAGCACATGCCAAATTTGTTTTGAATTCCGTCCAACGGTTTCGAAACAGAGTAGAGAGAGAGAGAGAGAGAGAGAGAGAGAGGGAGAGGGGGAGGGAGGGAGGGGGAGGGGACGGATGGACTGTGAACAGACATGCGATGCGATTCCAGTATTACCCTGTAAACTTCGGTTGTGGTGAGTGGAAAATCGGCGTGGATATAAATATATCTTATATATGACTGCTGCCATGTGAGGTTTCCTGGATCAGATGCTTGCTATTCTGAGTGTTCAGGTATGGTAGACAACGCCCAGATAACGCGGCTTACTGGGCCGATACCGTGGCCACTTTCATCCCAGCATCTGCCCAGCAACCTACCTTATCAGGGCGTGGCATCACGTAGCGGAAGAGTCGAACGCGCATACGCCCATAAAAGGAATTGCCAGTCTGCCGCTCTCATCTCTCGGTTAATCCGCCTGCGGTTACTCCTTGGCAGATAACACAATATGTACAAGCACTTTTCTAAATAAACTGTTTTATTCTATAATATAAATGAGCCAATATTATTACAAAATATTATTAAACCAAATAAGTCAAAATATTATATTACATATATGGAAAAACGAAGAAAATGCAGTGATCGATAACACAATAGATAGCGGACTAACGAATTTTGAAGGGAAAAAAGCAGTCAAAAAAATGATAAATTTCTTCATTGTTTTAGATATAATTCGTCATACAGCGAAGTGAATTTGCATGTTTTAAATGAAATCCCTGATACCGGAAATCCCTTCTCGCATTTTAAACACACCCGCCGCTAACAGCGGACGATGCGACTGAGCAGCGCGCGAAATATGAATTTGAAAACATTATAAGAAATCAGTTCAAAAGTGGTACTAGTTTAAATACAGAACAATGGAAGAGTGGTTATGTTTCATTACAGAGCAATTGAAATGTTGTTATAGATTCATTACAGAACAATTCAAAAGTGGTTAGGCCTATAGTTTCATTACAGAACAATTGAAAAGTGGTTATAGATTCATTACAGACCAATGGCCCACAACTTTATAGAAGTGGGATCATCGTATGTAAATACTATTTTGATATATCGAATCTCCTCCCGTAAGGAGAAGAGGGTATTGTGACCATGTATGTGCATGTACGTGTGTGCGTGGATGCGAAGCTGGAGGCCTTATCTATATTTTTAAAAAACCTAACTGATCTGATTTGGCTCACATTTGAAAACAGTAAAGGATGCCATACAAATATCCAGACGTTGGGGGTGATCTGTCATATAGTATTTGGTTTGAGGGTTGTTTCTGACGAAATGTATGACATGCGTTTTATCTGTGTTGAAAGATAGTTGCCATATCTGTGACCACTTACATACTTTGTTTAAGTTGTCCTGAATCTTACTGGTAGCTGGGTTGCCATATATCTTTGTGTCGTCTGCAAATATTTTGCAGTGGTAGGTTAGTCCGTCAGGTAGGTCATTTATATAGATTTAAAAATATAGGTCCCAGGACACTTCCTTGTGGCATGCCGCTGGTCACCTCAATCCGGTCTGATGTTGTGTTATTGATCCTTACTCTCTGGCTTCTGTTACATATGTAGTTTTCTATCCATCTTACTAAGTTGTCGCCAATACCAAAGCTTCTCAGTTTTGTTTGGAGTCTTTTGTGTGGTACAGTGTCGAATGCTTTTGAGAAGTCTAAATATACTGCATCGACAGGTTTATTTGAGTCAAGTTTGGCTGTTATATCTTCCAGGTATTCTAGTAGTTGGTTTTTACATGATCTATTATGTCTGAATCCATGCTGACATTTGGTAAATAGACTGGCTGTTTCCAGAAAAATTACAATGCTGTCTCTTATAAAATACTCTATGACCTTACATAAGGTAGATGTGAAACTGATTGGCCTGTAGTTGCTTGGGTCGTTTTTTGGAACCTTTTTGTGTATGCAGCATACTTTTGCCATTTTCCAGATGTCAGGTAATACGCCTTCTTCCAGAGACTTGTTAAAGATTATACATAGTGGTGTACTAATTTCTTTAGCCGCTTCCTTTAATAATCTCACTGGTATTTCATCCGGGCCATTGCATTTATTGGGGTTGAGTCCTTTCAATTTATTTTTGATGGCAATAGGTGTTATTATTATGTCTTTTAGTACAATACCTTTGCTTCTGGGGCTATTGATTGGTGTAGAATGAAGATCTACTGAAGTGAACATACTTGAGAAGAATTTGTTAAGAATGTTTTCTTTTTCTTTATCATCTGTAGTCGTAGTGTCATTAGCTGGGTTACGTAGCTTGCTAATTGATTCACGTAGAACTGTTTTACTCTTGACATATATTTCCATAAAGCTTTGGGATTTCTCTTGCTTTCACTTGCTACTTTACGTTCAAATGACTGTTTTGATTTTCTGATGCATGCTGTCGCTTTGTTTCTAGCAATTTTGTAAAGGGCGTAATCTGTGGTTTTCTTTGTTTCACTGTATCTTTTTGTATGCTCGATTTTTGCTATTTAGTGTTTCTGCTGTGGTAGGGTCAAGCCAGAGGTGCATTTTCTTAAGGGATATACTGCTATTTCATTGTGATCAATGTTTTGTGTAGGAGGTTCCAAGCTTCTGATGCATTAAGTTCGTGCAGATGATTCCAGTCGTTCCTAAATCTTTTCTCATTTCCGTATAACATACTTTATTCAACAGTAGCTTTGGCTTAGCTATTTGTTTGCTTGTGCTTAAGATTTCAGGATGTAGTCATATTTGCAGAACATCATGCCCACTTTTTCCTAGTGGAGGTAGGTGGGTTATTTCGTGGACAATGTATTTGAAGTCTGGTTTATTCTATGTCGTGTCACATTAGTAGCTAGTTGCTTTAGAAAAATATCGCTGCTAGTTTTAAGAAAAGCATATTCGTCTTCATTTGAAGAAATGCCAGTGCATCAGTTAATCGATGGGAAGTTGAAATCCCTTACTATAAGAATGTGTTCTGCATTTGCTGTACCAACCTTGTTTAGTAGATTTACGAGTTTGTTTTTGTTTGGGCCGTCTGAGTTGGGACTTCTGTAGATACAACCAACAAGAATTTTTCCTTTTGTTGTGCCGTCCATGTACTCCACACCGATTCCTGAAAGCTATCATCATTTAGGGATTCACAGGTTTTAGCATTTAATGATACATGGGAAATGATGATGACTCCTCTTGATGGATTACTATTCAGCGAGAGATGGTACTCATCAATCTGTAGTTCACTAACGTTTATGATTGTGATTTTTGGTAAAGCTTCTGTTATTTGTATGATAGCAGGGCGAATCTTGTGTACTAGTGCTTCAAGCTCAGCTTTTTTATTAATCAGACTATCTGTATTTGTGCATATACATGTATTGGTTACTGTTTTAGAATTTTTATCATTGTTTATTTGAATATGTTTTGCTATCTGCCCTGTGTTGATGTCTGTGTTCTCACCAGTTAGGGTTTTTACATGTTTTTATGCCTTACATGTTTGTGTTTTGATTTTTCATGTCTTCCATTGTCCAAGGTTGGGTAGCTTATTATGTTTTCATTGCAACTCATAGTGTAGTTGGGTGCCTCATTGTTGGGTAGGTTTACAGTTTCTTCGCTTAGTACCGAGTATCGGTTTGAGAATTGTGTTAGCATTGTGTGATGCTTGAACTGGTCTGTAGCTTGGTTCATCTACTCCACGGTGTGGCTTGGGCATGAGCCAAGCTCATTGGGTTCGTAGTTTCCTATCCATCTTACTAAGTTGTCGCTAATACAATAGCTTCAAGGTTTTGTTTGTAGTCATTGGTGTGGTACTGTATCGAATGCTTTTGAGAAGTGTACATATACTGCATCGACTGCTACCTTGGTTGCTGATGCTATGCAGAGTTGCAGTATGGCGGTTCGATCCCGCGACCGGGAGATGATGAGCAACAAATTAAACTAATGGGTGCATGACTGTCGGCTGGTTAGCACATAGAAATTGAAGCTGCACGTTGCCAGTGCGTCAATAAAATAAAAATACATATACTGCCAGAGCCGTGATGGAGTCAGAGTACAATAGGCTTAAAAAGCCCAGAATTGAATTGTGGCAGGTGCATCCACAGATAGTCCCATATGAATAGCCAGTGTGTCAGTATATCAGACATGTGAAAACTGGTCGGCTAAACCTAGATTTTATGTCTTGGCGTGGTAGTCCAGTAGAAAGATGTCTGGTTGCTGCTGCTATGCGGAGTTGCAGTATGGCGGTTCGATCCCGTGACCGGGAGATGGTGATCAACAAATTAAACTAATGGGTGCATGACTGTCGGCCGGTTAGCTCATAGAAATTGATGCCGCACGTTGCCAGTGCGTCAATAAAATAAAAATACATCCTTCCAGAACCTATCCAATCTACTATCAAAACACTGGAGATTGGCTGCATTAACGACCTCGTGTGGAAGTCCATTCCATATGTCTGTCACTCGATTAACAAAGGACTGTTTCCTAATATCCAATCTTGAGTCCTCTGGTATCAGCCGTGTTGTCTGCCCATTGAATGTGAAGATTTGACGTGTGACCCATTTATCATGGATGCCCTGAAGGATTTTGTATGTTTCTATAATATTCCCTCTCATCCGCCATCTAACAGCTTTGAACGCAATGCTTATTAACATTGACTTAGTTCCTGGTATTCCTAACATGTTCAGCCAGCTCGTATATCTAGTGTCATTGACATGCTGTACAGCAATGTGTCTGAAGATAATCTCAATTTTCCGGGTGAGATGTCTGGATGATTGATCCTCTTTTGAGAACATAATTACGAAATTCTCAATTTGACAGAAGCATTATGGTAAATGTCAGACCTGAAAGCATAAGACGTCATATTTTGACATCAGGCCATGGCGAGACATGGAAGTTTAAATCCGGACGTACAGGTTTAGCAAACCTTATTCAACTGCTCCTGACAGGATCAGATATTTTTTAATTCAATAGCAGCTTTTTTCTTCCAGCATAATTTGATCGATGATGGTTTAATTGGTGCTGATGTGGCCGGTATGCATATCAGCCACCGACTAACAATAGGCCATTAGCCAGGTGAACCGGAATGGCTAAATGTGAAAGATCATTTGTAGCATATAAGACGAATATATTGAATTCTTTGTGTAGTGTATCTGGGAATTGTTGTCGTCTGTGGCATCATTACAGGTTCCTGTCATATTAACTTTACTATGTTCAACAGTTAGGCTCCATGCTGTCTTGAAACTGCGATTCTCGGACCCTTTTATTTACAGGGTTAATTCAACACTCCTTTATCAAAGCAAACCTGGTTTCTCTAAGTTTTCTGCCAATTGCTATCCAAACATAAAACATATAATATACAAATCAATAATGCACGTGTGGAATCCATTGGGTTTAAGAGATAACAGTTTGCTAACTTGATTCACTATGAATTTACTGAAATCTGGTTTTGACAATTTGGCCTGAAGCTGTTGCTACAACTATAAGCGCCATCATATAGTGTCATATTTGGCGAATGGATATCGTGTACGAGTGTCATGCCTTGTAGCATGTGATTAAATAGTAATTCTGGGCAAAATAACGGTTTCATCGCTAAAATGCAGGTGTTTCTAATTGAATGCAATTATGAAGGTGTTGGCCATTATCCATTATGTTACTACTAATTTGGCAGGAGACTCATCTTAAATATTATGTCTTGGTCAAAAATCCAAGTGAAGGACTATTAAACGTGCCCGGTGGACTTAGCTGCGTCATTGAGTATGTAGATTATTGTGGCGTCAGCGTACGTGCGACGAAGTTGATTATGACGCCATATACTTAATCGACAGATTGGAATCATCATTACTGATGCGACACAAATCATTCCGATGTACTTAGTAATACATAGCTCTATTTCTAACTATGCTCCGCCCACTTGTATGTGTGTTGAAATCGATTTGAAACTCTAATTCCCAGAATCTCGACTTCAAGCTAGTTGTGCAGGTAAGCTTTTGAATATTTTGAAATAAGTTTAACAGGGGGTGTTGCTGCTTATGGCAGCAACATCTCCCAGTTAAATTCGTTTCAAACTATTCAGAAAACAGAATGTTTATTAAATTATAAATTAATCAAAGATGTACAATTCAAACACATTCGTGATGGGCGATTGTGACCTTAGTCGTCTGTCATAGATGTACATCATCCCAGATAACACAGCTTACTGGGCCGATACTTTCAGTATCGGCCCAGTAAGCTGCGTTATCAGGGATTTTGATTGTGATATCAGCTGATATGTCGCGTATTTGATTATGACGTCAGATAGTTGAATAACCGATCGGATACCGCCATTTCATAAAGAATCTATGGACCCGAGATTGTTTATGAAAGTCTCTAGATAATCGTTAGAACAACCTTTACAGAAAGTCAACGTTCATGTACAAAATATTGATCAGGCAGTAAGCAATGTCCGTGGAATATCATACGCAAAAGACAAACACCAACACCAAGTGACGCGACCACTCACAAACCTAACATGTTTCGAGTGCACATTTATTTATTCTATCTTGCATCTTGAGACTATTAAAGGTGCATATTTAAACCTAATGCTTGAAAATAAAATTGTTAACATTGTATACATTTAGAGGCTTAAATTGTAGCATATATACCAATTTCATTACGTATAAATTAATATAATTTTTTTCAGTTGTGAAATTGACTTAGAGACACGAGTCCCTAATTCAAATTCACAAATAAAAATTATATTAGTTTATACTGAATGAACTCATCATATGTTAAGATTTATTTCGGTTCATTAGACCTCTAGGCACACAATTGAATTCTTTAAAAGTGTAAAATTTGAAGGTCTTGAGGACGTGCGGTCGATAACGAGTTGCAATTAATTGTATGGTCTACTACACTATTTAAACACAATAGCGTCACTTTGGAGTGAGAAAGATATGTTAGACAGCCCAAATAACGAGATTAAATGACGCCTCAATCTGAATTACATCACCACTCGCTGTTACGTCACACCGGAAATGGTGCTGTGAGCTGGGTCAATATGTCTCTGTCTGTAGTACAAAGGTAACATATTTTAAAACGTGCGTTTAACAGGATAGACTTCACCTACTACCATAACATAAATTATGTCAGGTTGAAGCTAAGTCTTCAAGAAATAAAAAAAAACATGATTTTTTAAAATCTATTATGATATTTACTCATTTTTAATGGTTTCATGGATAGTTATATTCGCATAATAATAGGCCTATAACCACGGTAAACCATGGGCAATGCTGAAACTCGGCAATATTTCAATGCATGTGACAAATACTCTGTAGTCTAGTAGGCCTAATTGCGGATCCATTAACATTCTTGAAAGGACTGGGTGTACTATGTAATTTCTGGGATGGATGGATGTGAGTGTGATGATTGAGGTGAGTGGGAGAGTTGACGATTGCTATAATTGTACTAGTATACATATCTAAATGTATAGGCTACAGGCTTTTTCTGAAGATTACGAATGTACAATAAGTGTGTCAGTGTGTCCTATGTGAAATGTCCCGTGATTACTGATTAAAATGCAATTGTTTACCTATAAGCTTTTGGCAATGTGTTTGTATAATAATAATAATAATAATAATAATAATAATAATAATAATAATAATAATAATAATGTAGAGGCATGCACGGGTCAACACGTACGTTGGTGTGTGGGGGGGGGGCGGCGTCATGCCTGTGACAACCCTATGGACTATATCGTTTTCAAACCAACTTCTTCTATGTATGGAAGTAGCATACACTCATATTTCAATGTTATGAAAAAGCAAAACTGTAGCAGATGAACAAATTTTAAATAGGTAGGTGAACTGACAGATGTTCAGAGGTCGCTAGCATATCATCTTTACTTACAGTGCAGCTCATAAGTATGTTTAAATGCTTCCAAGGCAAAAATACAAATATGTTAGTTAGAACCATATGAACATGATACAAGAAAAGTTATGTTGAATATTTTGAACACAATTTGGGTGCAAGTGCCATGCCATGAATTGGTTCAGATAAATTAGGTAGCATTGCCAGTGTTGAATCACTCACTCCATATTAAAGCGTTGCTGAACAATTTCCCCCCCCCCCACATCTGCCCACACATAGAAGCCAATTTGTCTTTTAAATAGGAGTGGAGTAGACTTGTGGTGTATGAGTATCTAGCCATGCATTATTCACTCAGGAAGTGCTGAACATTAGATATGTGGAAGCAAGTTCCTGATAGACAGGGATGTAACTCCGCCCATACAGGGAAAGTTATAGGCTCTAGATAGCATATTCAATCTAACAATGACCAGGACTGGTGGTAATTGGAAGTTGTACTAATTCAGTTATCACATTGGACAAATTGGTAAATCTTTTCAATCATTTTATAATTTTATCAACAGTTGTGTCTCCTAACATAGTATAACATATGTAATATAACAAAGTGAGTAGGTTTCGACCCTCTAAAGGCCAAATTGTCCAAAACCATCATTTGTATTGATCTTGAGATGCCTGGCTCCATAATCAAGTTGTAAATTTTAAAAATTGCCTTCTTTTGAACCCCAAAGTGTAAATGTACATTTTGCGTGAAAAAAGGGAAATTTTCTTAATGAAATTTGACCTTAAATGGGGAAATTGTCATCTTTGCCAAAAATTGCTTGTGTAGTGGTATGTCTTGGAAAATGTCCATTTGTAAGCCAAGGGAAGATTACTTTTTGAAAAATGAATGGCTGGCTTTGTTACTGGGGCAGTAAAATAAAGTAAAGTAAGAAAAATCTTCCCTTGACCTACAAATGGCCCTTCACTAAGCAAAAATTCAAATATCATTTACCAATCCTCACCATTAAAAGGATAATGCTGAACAGATAGCCATAGAGCCAGGTCCCACAGCCACTGGTCCAGTGCATATGGCCTCACCATATTCACTCTGTAAATTTCAGATGTTTTTCCAGTTGAATATTAAAATATACTATCCTGATCAACTATCTGAGTATGACTGTATTTAGTATTCTTTTATTTACTGACTATTATACATTCTCACGGTTGCTGCCAGGAAAAGAAATTCTATTAACCACCTCCGTCCCTCTACACCTCCACACAACATCTAAAACATTTAGGGGTCTAATGCTCCCTACCCCCCCCCCCCCACCCACCCCACCCCCTGTTTTTGACACTAACCCCACAAAACACACAATTTGTCAAAATAACACTCATAAGTCTGGAGAGTTTAATAATAAATAACGTGGCATGGTGGATTTACGATTCTATTATGGGATGTATCCAACCTATCTGTTATATGGTCTGGGTGGGGTTCCCAATGGTGGTGGGGGTAGGGAGGGGTGTCATGCCCCTTTCCCTATAATAATTGGAAAATGAAATGCTCTGAGAAGTAATTTCCTGCATATTGATTAATTAATTCATAATAAAATTGAAATTAATCATTGTTTATTTACTGGGATGCGGGTGGGAATTGTGGGTGCCCACCACCACTCCCTTCCACCTTCCACCCCCACCAACCACAAATCTAAGTGTGGGGCTGGGTGCAAACCCAAACCTAAATATGGGGAGGGTGGGGGTTACCTCACAGACAGACAGACACACGCGTACACGCCACCCCACTTTCTCTCTCTCTCTCTCTTCGCCTATGCACACAAGGATAATCATTATGACAGTAGGGCATATATATATATATATATATATATATATATATATATATATATATATATATATATATATATATATATATATATATATATATATTGGCCGCATTCATGTTTCGTAAACATCTATCGGGCAGCCGCTTGTATTGGTACTATAGCCTACCAGGAGGATCCACATGCACTGATGGTGTGGGGGCGTTTCTGACATATCATTGCGGTAGTAGTTTGCCTCCTAATGTGCATAGAATCAATAATATATTTCTAAAAATGCATAGTAAAATAGTATTTGATGTTAGAATTGTCAATTCGGCCAACTTTACCGGTAGATCTGACGTAAAATTGCAATTTTCATGGCTTTGAGTTGCATCAAACGCGGCAGTGTAATGTTGTTTACTAACAAAACAGTGATCAGCTGGCCATACGCTTGACGGCCAGTTATCTGCGTCGTGTGAAAATGACGTCATAAGGGAATTCCGTAAAACCTCCTTTTCACGGGCCTTTGAATTTTCGTCCATCCGTATCACTACCACATATCCCCCCTACTACATGATGTATATATACCTACTATATATATATAATATCCACACGGTGTGAAACCAATTTTGACACCACGGTTGGATAGGCGACGCTTAAATTCATATTATTAATTGCATCGCTTAATTTTCGATGCCTACGGGTAGAGGAATGATTGTTCTCACCGGAAACATATAACACTTTAGGTTTATTAAGGTCTATCATATAAAGTTACGAACGAATATACACTCCGGACGAAATATGTGGGGACCATTGACAGCCGCTAGATGAACGGCCCGCTGTAAATGCTACAAGACAATCTAGTTGTTAAAATCAAATTCAAAGCCACAACAAATAAATTCTTTACACAGTTTTTTCATATAGACTCGACAATTACACTCTAAAAATAAATAATGGGGATTATTTCGAAGCAATATAATTTTTAAAGTGTCAAATAATACTATTAACGGGTTTAGGGAAATTACGAACTAGCCTATATGGATCAAAGGCAAACGGTTAGCGAAATATGCAGTGCTATATATAAAAATGGTCAAGCGTGTCTACCATGCCATACCATACCACATAGTGCACAACTGATCAGCTTAATTAATTGAGTCATCTGAACATCCGCAACAGTCCGAACGTGTGTGGCTTTCAGAATATCAATGAATGGTTTAGTGGGCTAAACGGCTGTGCTTGGAATTTCAATCCAAAGAACCGGGTTTGATCCCGACGATCCCGCATTCAGGCATACGATCAAGGTGTGTAATATATGGCTGTTCCATGCATCATTCACCTGACACGTCTTTTGGCAGTAAAACCGTCGGTCCCGTCTTGTGTGGTATCTGTGCCATAAATCGCAGATAGGATCTCACTGAGCAGTATAGCTGTCTTGGCGGCGCTCTTATAAAGAAGGAAGAAACCTATACAGGTACATGATAACACAATAGAGGGATCCATTTCTAGCTATGACTCGCCCATTTCTAGCTATACTCTGCCCATTTCTAGCTAAGTTCCAACCACTCTTTTTCCAGTGTTGGGGTCGATACAACCGTGAATTCGCAGAATCCCAGGAATAGCAACGTAACTATAGCCTACAGATAACTAATTTGATTGGATGGTGTTGCTGCCTATGACAGCAACAGTGGTTTCTGTCTATGGCAGCAACAGCGACCAGTCGAATTACTTTGAAAACATTCAACAGCTAGAATGTTCATTAAATATTAAAGGCATACAATTCGTACACTCACCACGTACCTAGATACCGCATTTATTACGCATTTTGATTGTGACATCAGCCTACGTACATGTGATTTAATTGGTCATGCCGTCATATGCTTGAGTGGCAGATTTGATTCATCTATTACCTCATGAGCGATAGCAACCGCGTTTCTGGTCACACACTATGCAAATTATTTGGAAAACCAACTTAATTGGGAAATTAATGTCATACGGTTTGTGTGATGACAACCACATTCAGAGGCAACTCTGATTATGTCTAACCTTCTTCCAAGAAACTGCATTCAACATCGCCATTCATCATAATCTCCCTACAAGTTTGCAGTAGCAACATGCAAAGTATGTTGACTGACTACTGCATCTCAGCGATAAACATTAGGATCAGACTGTGAACACTTTAAAACATTGACACTGCATGAATCCAAGAAGCAAACATATCCACTCATTTACAGATGACCAGCCTCATAATCTGATCCTCACAGCAATTGGACCGGGGCTCTTGGATCACATCGTAACTTTCGGATGCGGTGGTGATCATGTTGCATTCATTGACCTGGATTTGCCACTGCGAAACGGTGGACCACCAAGTGCCACATTGTTATGCATATGCCCCCCACCCCCCGAAAAAACAAGAAGAATCCTTCCTCGATCGATTCCTTCTATGCCAAACTGAGTTCCACAATCACCATTTCAACAGGATGGAAATTCGTTGTGTGTGAAGACTTAATTCTAAGCTAGAAAGTCTCGTCAAAGCAGAGAAGGATGCAGGACTCAACACGTACATGGTGTTTTATGCTATGGGCAAGCGTAACAGCAATGGAGATGTTCTAGCATGGCCTTGTTTATCAGTGTTCGTGGCTTCTTTGCCACACTGTCAACAAACATCCGTGCCACAGCAGAACAACATGGGCAGGATACATTATAGACCATAGAACAGAAACAGGCTCCAATGCTACAACAGCTGTCTTCAACCAACTTGATGTGATGGGTAAAATCAGTGCAAAGCCACTAGTTCAGGATTCACGATCATATAAAGGCATACACCTATATTTGTCTGACCACAAGCCAATGACCAACTACGTTCAAATGACCACATTTGCCTGCTGCATACGCACCACATCAACCAACTTGGCAAGCTTAGCTTTGAGCTAGAGAGTCTCGTCAATGACACCACAACACAACTGTCATACAAGAGAGTCTATGAGGAACAGATACAAACTATTGTCATAGACTCAAATCCAAATGATGCTTTATCCAGAGTACTCGAATGCATTGAAACATTTGCAACCAATGTAATAGAAGTTGTCAAGCATAACAACAGAGCTGAACATTACGATCTAGACCCACTCCTAGTAAAGCTGTCCAAACAACACACGGTACTACCGCCCCTCGCCTATCAACGAGCAAAGACCGCAAGGCTACACCAAGAACACAATGCAATACTTTGTCAGATTAGTGAACAACTGAAAAGCCTTGCCAACCTACAAGCATACATTTGTGTAGATGACATCACAGCCACAGTTGATTGTCATAAAATGTCTACGGTGGCCTCGGCTCTGAGAGTTGCTGGTCCACCAGCATCGCTTTTCATGCATAGCATTGGCAGTAACTTCTTGACTGACCAGGGAGAAAGTTGATACCAGTTCACTAATACAGACGGTAAGCAATTACACCAATTTGCAGTCGATTGTAGCCCGCCACAAACACAGATCGAAACAACTGAGGTTGAGAAAGCAATTAAGTCCCTGAGAAATGGACCTGACAGCACCGTCAGTGAACTTTAAGTATACAGGTCATAACTTCTCCAAACCAATCACGCACATAATAAACTCTGCCTTGATGCAACACCTCCCATTCGACGCTGTTGGGCAAGCTACCCTGATCAAACCCACGAACCTCCCAGTCCACCAGCAAACCTATATGCATAGAGTGCTCCTCACCAGCATCCATAAGATCTTGTCCACTGTGACACTGTGCTGCATCCGAGGATAGATTAAGTTTCACTGGAGCCTACCAGAGCTGTTTTAGATGAAAACGCAGCTGCAGTGACATTGTATGGGCACATCGAATGCCCGTGCCAGTGGTCATGTCCACGCACCTTAGCTTTCCTAAGATGAGCATCGACATATCACAGGCCTTTAACACCAGCAAACATCAAATATGATGCTCGCAGTGATGATGAGCTGTGACTAGTCGGACTACTATTGACAAATACCAAGTTGAAGGAGGAGCAACAATGTGGAGTCTGCAACTTTCGACATCATTGCTTTTGCACATGGGGTTGGTTCTGCGGTGTTGTGCTTACCAAAGCTCTCTCATCTGTGAGAGAACACTCCACAAGTCCAAACCCACCGGTATCTCCATTGTGGGAGACTAGAGATGGTGTACGCAGATAATAGAGGATGCCATAGATGTGAAAAAGAAGCCACTCGATAACCTTCTCCCTAAAGATGCAGACCAACCTCGGAATGTGTGGAATTGGACCTAGGAATTGCACCAGTGCTTAGCCTCATAGCCCACAACCGCTTCCATCAGACCAATACTGCAAGACAAAAATCCTAGTTTTCACGAGTGCTTACCACAGAATTCCACTGTGTCTCACAAATCCACACTAGTAAAGACCTTGTCGACAAAATAAGATTTTGTCCTATGGCATTTGCTTGATGGAAGCGAGTGTGTGCTATGAGGATAGACGCTTCCACCAGTTGTGGGCCGATGTCTGTCATGGACAGTATAATCTCGACGCACTCAACTTCCTGCCATCTCTTGCACACTGATTGATTTTCTCACCTTTAGAGTTATGCCTTTTTTAGGAACTTCGGCCTAGCAGGCTCCGTGTGTGGTTTCAAAACAGCCTTTCGATAACTTCTGAGTCAAAGTTATTCATTTCCTCGCGACAACCATTATATTTTTTTTCTGTCCTTTGTTGGCCACCGTTCTTGTTAGAGATTAAAAAAACTAGATGAATATTATTTCCAGCTGATACGTCCATGGGAACACAAATTCATTTCCTAATTCTACAGTGTTATCAAGGAACTGTTAGAGATGTCCACGCCAGCTGACAGGCCATGTGGCTGTTGAATCCTTATACTATGTATAATTTGATATGCCAGATGATCAAACTGACCATCTGGGCTGGTTGCATCATCGAAAGAATTACCTATTGGTCCAGGTGGCTCATCAGTCCAACGACACGCTATGCACTATGGACAATACAATCCCCCTGTCAGTGAACGTGGCCCAACAAAGATGATCTATGTTGACAACCAAGAGGAACATATTTGAGCTAAGGACTATTGCCAAGGACAATTGATTGATATCATGATGATGATGATGATCATCATCATTATCATCATTATCATCATCATCATCATCATCATGATCCATATGGGTAAAGCACATGCCAAATTTGTTTTGAATTCCGTCCAACGGTTTCGAAACAGAGAGAGGGAGAGAGATGGAGAGAGAGAGAGAGATAGAGAGAGGGAGAGGGAGAGGGGGAGGGAGGGAGGGAGGGGACGGATGGACTGTGGACAGACATGCGATGCGATTCCAGTATTACCCCGTAAACTTCGGTTGTGGTGAGTGGAGAATCGGCGTGGATATAAATATATCTTATATATGACTGCTGCCATGTGAGGTTTCCTGGATCAGATGCTTGCTATTCTGAGTGTTCAGGTATGGTAGACAACGCCCAGATAACGCGGCTTACTGGGCCGATGCTGGGCCGATACCGTGGCCACTTTCATCCCAGCATCTGCCCAGCAAGCTACCTTATCAGGGCGTGGCATCACGTAATGGAAGAGTCGAACGCGCATACGCCCATAAAAGGAATTGCCTGTCTGCCGCTGCCATCTCTCGGTTAATCCGCCTGCGGTTACTCCTTGGCAGATAACATAATTTGTACAAGCACTGTTCTAAATAAACTGTTTTATTCTATAATATAAATGAGCCAATATTATAACAAAATATTATTAAAACAAATAAGTCAAAACATTATATTACATATATGGAAAAACGAAGAAAATGCAGTGATCGATAACACAATAGATAGCGGACTAACGAATTTTGAAGAGGAAAAAAAGCAGTCAAAAAGATTATAGATTTCTTCATTGTTTTAGATATAATTCGTCATACAGCGAAGTGAATTTGCACGTTTTAAATGAAATCCCTGATACCGGAAATCCCTTCCCGCATTTTAAACACACCCGCCGCTAACAGCGGACGATGCGACTGAGCAGCGCGCGAAATATGAATTTGAAAACATTATAAGAAATCAGTTCAAAAGTGGTACTAGTTTGAATACAGAACAATGGAAGAGTGGTTATGTTTCATTACAGAGCAATTGAAATGTTGTTATAGATTCATTACCGAACAATTGAAAAGTGGTTAAGCCTATAGTTTCATTACAGAACAATTGAAAAGTGGTTATAGATTCATTACAGACCAATGGCCCACAACTTTATAGAAGTGGGATCATCGTATGTAAATACTATTTAGATATATCGAATCTCCTCCTGTAAGGAGAAGAGGGTATTGTGACCATGTATGTGCATGTACGTGTGTGCGTGTATGCGAAGCTGGAGGCCTTATCTATATTTTTTTTTAAACCCTACTGATCACATTTTAACACAGTAAAGGATGCCATACAAATATCCAGACGTTGGCGGTGATCTGTCATATAGTATTTGGTTTGAGGGTTGTTTCTGACGAAATGTATGACATGCGTGTTATCTGTGTTGACCGATAGTTGCCATATCTGTGACCACTTACATACTTTGTTTAAGTTGTCCTGAATCGTACTGGTAGCTGGGTTGCCATATATCTTTGTGTCGTCTGCAAATATTTGCAGTAGTAGGTTAGTCCGTCAGGTAGGTCATTTATATAGATATAAAAAAGTATAGGTCCCAGGACACTTCCTTGTGGCACGCCTCTGGTCACCTCAATCCGGTCTGATGTTGTGTTATTGATCCTTACTCTCTGGCTTCTGTTACATAGGTAGTTTCCTATACATCTTACTAAGTTGTCGCCAATACCAAAGCTTCTCAGCTTTGTTTGGAGTCGTTTGTGTGGTACAGTGTCGAATGCTTTTGAGAAGTCTAAATATACTGCATCGACAGGTTTATTTGAGTCAAGTTTGGCTGTTATATCTTCCAGGAATTCTAGTAGTTGGTTTTTACATGATCTATTATGTCTGAATCCATGCTGACATTTGGTAAATAGACTGGCTGTTTCCAGAAAAATTACAATGCTGTAGGACCTTACATAAGGTAGAGGTGAAACTAATTGGCCTGTAGTTGCTTGGGTCGTTTTTTGGAACCTTTTTGTGTATGCAGCATACTTTTGCCATTTTCCAGATGTCAGGTAATACGCCTTCTTCCAGAGACTTGTTAAAGATTATACATAGTGGTGTACTAATTTCTTTAGCCGCTTCCTTTAATAATCTCACTGGTATTTCATCCGGGCCATTGCTTTTATTGGGGTTGAGTCCTTTCAATTTATTTTTGATGGCAATAGGTGTTATTATTATGTCTTTTAGTACAATACCTTTGCTTCTGGGGCTATTGATTGGTGTAGAATGAAGATCTACTGAAGTGAACATACTTGAGAAGAATTTGTTAAGAATGTTTGCTCTTTCTTTATCATCTGTAGTCGTAGTGTCATTAGCTGGGTTACGTAGCTTGCTAATTGATTCACGTAGAACTGTTTTACTCTTGACATATATTTCCATAAAGCTTTGGGATTTCTCTTGCTTTCACTTGCTACTTTACGTTCAAATGTCTGTTTTGATTTTCTGATGCATGCTGTCGCTTTGTTTCAAGCAATTTTGTAAAGGGCGTAATCTGTGGTTTTCTTTGTTTCACTGTATCTTTTTTGCTATTTAGTGTTTCTGTTGTGGTACGGTCAAGCCAGAGGTGCATTTTCTTAAGGGATATACTGCTATTTCATTGTGATCAATGTTTTGTGTAGGAGGTTCCAAGCTTCTGATGCATTAAGTTCGTGCAGATGATTCCAGTCGTTCCTAAATCTTTTCTCATTTCCGTATAACATACTTTATTCAACAGTAGCTTTGGCTTAGCTATTTGTTTGCTTAAGATGTCAGGATGTAGTGATATTTGCAGAACATCATGCCCACTTTTTCCTAGTGGAGGTAGGTGGGTTATTTCGTGGACAATGTTTTGGTTGTTTGTTAAAACTAGATCCAAAATATTTGAGGTCTGATTTATTCTATGTCGTGTCGCATTAGTAGCTAGTTGCTTTAGAAAAATATCGCTGCTAGTTTTAAGAAAAGCATATTCGTCTTCATTTGAAGAAATGCAAGTGCATCAGTTAATCGATGGGAATTTGAAATCCCTTACTATAAGAATGTGGTCTGCATTTGCTGTACCAACCTTGTTTAATAGATTTACGAGTGTTTTTGTTTGGGCCGTCTGAGTTGGGACTTCTGTAGATACAACCAACAAGAATTTTTCCTTTTGTTGTGCCGTCCATGTACTCCACACCGATTCCTGAAAGCTATCATCATTTAGGGATTCACAGGTTTTAGCATTTAATGATACATGGGAAATGATGATGACTCCTCTTGATGGATTACTATTCAGCGAGAGATAGTACTCATCAATCTGTAGTTCACTAATGTTTATGGTTGTGATTTTTGGTAAAGCTTCTGTTATTTGTATGATAGCAGGGCGAATCTTGTGTACTAGTGCTTCAAGCTCAGCTTCTTTATTAATCAGACTATCTGCATTTGTGCATATACATGTATTGGTTACTGTTTTATAATTTTTGTCATTGTTTATTTGAATATGTTTTGCTATCTGCCCTGTGTTGGTGTCTGTGTTCTCACCAGTTAGGATTTTTACATGTTTTTATGCCTTACATGTTTGTGTTTTGATTTTTCATGTCTTCCATTGTCCAAGGTTGTATCGCTTATTATGTTTTCATTGCAACTCATAGTGTAGTTGGGTGCCTCATTTTTGGGTAGGTTTACAGTTTCTTCGCTTAGTACCGAGTATCGGTTTGAGAATTGTGTTAGCATTGTGTGATGCTTGAACTGGTCTGTAGCTGGGTTCATCTACTCCACCGTGTGGCTTGGGCATGAGCCAAGCTCATTGGGGTCGTAGTTTCCTATCCATCTTACTAAGTTGTCGCTAATACAATAGCTTCAAGGTTTTGTTTGTAGTCATTGGTGTGGTACTGTATCGAATGCTTTTGAGAAGTCTAAATATACTGCATCGACTGCTACCTTGGTTGCTGATGCTATGCAGAGTTGCAGTATGGCGGTTCGATCCCGCAACCGGGAGATGGTGATCAACAAATTAAACTAACGGGTGCATCACTGTCGGCTAAGTTAGCACATGGAAATTGAAGCTGCACGTTGCCAGTGCGTCAATAAAATAACAATACATATACTGCCAGAGCCGTGATGGAGTCAGAGTACAATAGGCTTAAAAAGCCCAGAATTGAATCGTGGCAGGTGCATCCACAGATAGTCCCATATGAATAGTCAGTGTGTCAGTATATCAGACATGTGAAAACTGTTCGGCTAAACCTAGACTTTACGTCTTGGCGCGGTAGTCCAGTAGAAAGATGTCTGGTTACTGCTGCTATGCGGAGTTGCAGTATGGCGGTTCGATCCCGTGACCGGGAGATGGTGATCAACAAATTAAACTAATGGGTGCATGACTGTCGGCTGGTTAGCTCATAGAAATTGATGCCGCCCGTTGCCAGTGCGTCAATAAAATAAAAATGCATCCTTCCAGAACCTATCCAATCTACTATCAAAACACTGGAGATTGGCTGCATTAACGACCTCGTGTGGAAGTCCATTCCATATGTCTGTCACTCGATTAACAAAGGACTGTTTCCTAATATCCAATCTTGAGTCCTCTGGTATCAGCCGTGTTGTCTGCCCGTTGAATGTGAAGATTTGACGTGTGACCCATTTATCATGGATGCCCTGAAGGATTTTGTATGTTTCTATAATATTCCCTCTCATCCGCCTGCATTTTAATTGTGGGTATCTGCCGTATCTTTAGCCTCTGTGTGTTGTCAACTTCCTTTGATGAAGGCACACACCTCGTCGCTCTACATTCGACATTTTTCAGTGTGTCAGCATCGCATTTCTTGATGCATGCACTTGTGTTATACCCCGGGGAAGGGGCATGTTATTTGCATTAGAATGTTTCTGCTGAGTTATGGGTGTGTGATACGCTATGATTTATGTCCGACGATTTTCGATGGCGTTTGTTCATGTCCCTGCAAATCCGGCGACTTTAGTTCCTTTCCAGCTCTTATATGCACCCTGCCAGCGATTTGCTGCAGGACAGTTATTCACTAAAACTAGCTAGCGGCTGTCAATGGTCCCCACACATTTCGTCCGGAGTGTTTATTCGTTCGTAATTTTATATGATAGACCTTAATACACCTAAAGTGTTATATGTTTCCGGTGAGAACAATCATTCCTCTACACGTAGGCATCGAAAATTAAGCGATGCAATTAATAATATGAATTTAAGCGTCGCCTATCCAACCGGGGTGTCAAAATTGGTTTCACACCTTGTGTATATTATATATAGTAGGTACATATACATCATGTAGTAGGGGGTGGGGGTGGGGTGTTAGTGATATAGATGGACGAAAATGCAAAGGCCTGTGGTCAATGTAGACTATACGCAAATAGATTAGTTTAGATTAGATTTATATTTAATCGACATTTTAGTTAATTTTAAACACATATCTGGAGTAACTGCTATATTGCAATCATAAATTTATTCATAAGCCTACACAATGGTCAATTGCGATCGTACGTGCGCTGAGCGGTGTATGCCTACTTAACTATCATGTAAAAAGTTGTGTACATGCATGCCTATCATTTATGCAAAATCTCTGCAGTCAATCCAGAAAGATAAGATATATATGCATTTGTAGAATTGTGTTTCAAGAAGATTGTGGGTGGGTTTGATTAAATATAGACTAATTCACGTACACGAAATCCGATGTTACTCTCACCTCTAACAGGCCTATACATTAGAATTGTGATGTCAGGCACCGTGACCATGAGGTCTGTCCTTTAAGTTTAATCAACAAAAATATCATCAACTTATTGAACCTTTGTGCATCTCGAACAATGTAGTGTCCCTGTGTGAACAATGAATTCTCAAAGAATAGGTGCATAGGTGCCTAATACGCGCAACAGTAGAGAGCCTAGCTATGCTCCCCGAGCTAATAATCTAGACTAATAGGAATTGGTGGCATCCCGGTGTGACGTCACAACTCTAGCGCGATAGCTAAAAACGTTTGGTTGTCAAGATGGTTGCTATATGCTTATCTCAGCTTTGGCTAGGCCGATTACAAAAATTTAAAAAGCATTTTGTTCTTCTAGTAAAGAAGAATCTGTATTATGATTGTCGAGTTAATCAGAGCGATCGGGTATCTAGTCCTCACAACATCTTTAATCACTTGTATTGTGAAACATTTTCACGTGAATAGGCACCTTTAATAACAGTATTTCTGCAATGTCCTGTTCCATTCCCAAATAATCTGGACGATGCAGCCGTATGAGTGACAGATGTTTCGCCTGAAGCATTCAAATTCAATCTAAGTTAACAAAGATGGAATATTTTGTTGCTCTGAAGGGCAATGAATGAATCCGATCTGTCACTCAAGTATGTGAAATCATAATCAATTACGTCACGTGTATGGTAACGTCAAAGTCATAATTGACACAGAATACTACGGTCATGAAGCGTCAAGTGTACGAATTGTATGACTTTGATGGAATTTCTGTCTAATTCTGTTCAATATTCAGCAGCTTAAATAACCTGTATAGTTACGTTGAAATTAGAATTCTGAGAATTCAGGGTTCAAAGTATATAATTCAATATCAACCTTAGCTAGAAATCGGTGGGACATAGCTAGAAATGGATCGCTCTATCTTTCAACAAAGATATTTCATTTGCCCTGGAACAGATTCATATTCTAATGCTGGCAGCTGATGCTGTTGCGTACTGCGCGGTACGATCGAGTCAGAGAACACGATCACGTTACTAAAATTAATACACTTGGTATTTTTCCCGCATATCCAAGCGTAATAAAACCAATCTGACATATCTTCTTGAGACTCCAATTATGTCATTTTACATTAGTATTCCAAGTAAGCTCACATGAAATAGCTATTTTCCAGGAAGTTGTTGGCGCCATTCTGGTGACCACATGATCATTGGTTTCCATTATCTTGCACACAGTGCAGAATATCACCATATTCCATAGATCATGTCTATACATAACGACATATTCAGAACTTTGTATGGTGATATAATCGCGAGGAGTTTAGAACTCCATGCGCAACCTTTAATAAATGCATTATTTAGCACAGTGTAATAAATGCTTGTATGAGTGGGCTGCAATGTGTATGGCAGTAGAACGGCTAAATCACGATTATCTTGCCCTAACTGACAAAGTCATTACTGTAATAACATCATCCATCATTAGGCATACATGTCATTTCATGTTTCAATAAGTTCAAAGCTGATCAACTGATGCAATAATTACGAGAGAAGTCTGCCAATCAAACAGTTCTCAGAGATCTGATAGAGGAACCCGGCGAAGCACGTCTATAGATGCAATATGGTCATGGATATAAGCAAAGCTGAGAACATGGTCCGTCAATCTTGCAACACTTATATAGCCTGAGTCACGGCAATAGAGGATTCCAGTTTATCCTTCAATCATAAGACGACATAATACACTACGTGCCGCGTAGGCTGGCGTCATAATCATGACGTCATGAGTGCCGGATATAAGTTCGTCACGGTGGCTTAATTGACGACGGACTAAGCGCTGCTGTACGAATTGTATGTCTTTATTATTTAATAAGTAGCAACAGCGCCCAGTCAATTGAGTTTCAAAATATTCAACATCTTATCTGTATAATTGTCTGGAAATTGATAGTCAGAGAGTTCAGAGATCGATCGATCCCAACACGGGTGAACAGTGAGTGGAGCGTAGCTAGATATGGGCATGGCATAGCTAAAACTGGATTCCTCCATAGCCTGGATTCTTCTCAATGAGAAATAGGTTGTGTCCAGACTGATTAGGCACCTTTGTTTCTTGAATGGCTGCGGCGGCATCGATGTTATAATGATCGTAGACGCTAGGCAGGGTTTCTATTTTTAATTAACTAGCTAGACATCGAATGATCTGTCTTGCAACTCCCATGGATGTGGTTGTGCTCAGTGGTAGTGGTATCGGGCACAGCAGTTGTTTTCTAGAAGAAGTGAAGACATAAAGAGATAGTTGGCCGAACCTAGGATGTCAATCATTCACACGGTTCGTATTCCCGAAAGTATAACCTGGAGATGTCGTCTTCCAACCAACTAACTAACCAACCAGCCAACCTAACAACCAACCAACCAACTTGCCAGGCAGGCAGCAATCCATCCAACCAACCAACCAAATAAACAAACAACTGATGACACAACCAACCAATTAACAAACCAACCAACCAAACAACCAAACAAACAAACAATTAACCAACAAACCAACCAACCAACCAATCAGTTATTCATCCAACCAGTACGCCAACCGGCCAACCAGCCAACCAGCCAACCAGCCAGTCACCAGCCATCAATGCAATCAATCAATCAACCAATCAAAGGACATGGCGGGCTATTGGGCTGCTCTCCTCAGCTAAAATTCTAACGCGACCTAAGTATATTTGACTAGTCTGGACATATTAGTTTAGGGTACCACGCTCGTGTGCTTTGGTCTATGTCCAACCCATTACGATGTAGTTAATTTATTAGCATGCTAATTAAAATGTCATGTGTATGTTCTGCATACTATCCTAGTTTAGGTTTGACTCTAAATGCAATTTAATTATATGTCAATTAAAGTATTAGATAGTTAACCTTTTAGGCTCCTTGAAATTGTAAGAAAGGAAGATCATTCTACATCCAAAAAATAACTCAGTTACAAGCTAGTTGTAAGCCATTCCACTGTGAATTGGTAATGGGCAATATAGTTCCTTTAACCTGGAAAGTCTTTAAAGCAGATTTGCCTATGTCCCCACCCTTGTCCCAGTGATTATCATGTCGATGCCCCTGTCTCTCCCACTCCCCTACCTTGCTTTGGGATTGGTCATTGATTGTGAATTGTGTTTTGGGTACACACTCTGACATTAGTAGCAGACATGGTTTACCAAATGAATAGGATCGGTATTAATGATGTCGTGATCTAATGATATGTCATTAGATATAATGATAAACAAATGAATGACTAGGGGGCCTCAGTAAGGTAAGACACGGTACTGGAATGATAACATAGATATTGGAACATGTCTTTGTTAGCTTGAGCTGAGGTATGTTGTACATAGTAGTACATGGCAGAATTTGTTTCACCAGAAACATTCAGTGAATACAGTACATTCTAAGCAGGTCGAGCTGCTCCTAAGCTATATTGCAGATGGTTAAATATCAGCGTCGAATTAGTTTCCAAATATTCAGCAACGTACCTGTATAGTTACCTTTAAATTTAGATTCTGAGAATCAGGTTTCAACGTTTCAAATCCATTCCATCCCGTGCAACAATGGACGGCGTCTAACTAGGAATGGTAGGGTGTAAATAAAAGCGATTCTTCTTTTGGTTCATATGATTTAATGAAATACGTCGTAGTTATCCTAGGTTGCATCATCTAAGTCCACCTAGTCAGATTATCTCGCCTCATAGGGCTTAACATCGTGTGACTTATTAAATGTCAATTTCAAAACCAATTTGGTCCAATGACGTACTTAGAACATCAATGCTACGTTTCTTATGACTGAGAATGAACCTTATTTTATCATAGTGAAGCAAACCAAACTACACAGTATCTCACTTTTACAGTCATGATATACGTAAACTGTTGAATATTTTGTAAACAATTTGACTAGAAACTGGTGATCCTTTCAGTCAAATTATTTTCGAAATGTTCAACAGCATTTTGGCGCACGTTTACGTAGCGAACTTATTATATTTGCGAATGGGGGAGTAGTAGTAGTAGTAGTAGTAGTAGTAGTAGTAGTAGTAGTAGTAGTTGTTGTAGTAGTAGTAGTAGTAGTAGTAGTAGTAGTAGTAGTAGTAGTAGTAGTAGTAGTAGTAGTAGTAGTAGTAGTAGTAGTAGTAGTAGTAGTAGTAGCAGTAGTCACCAATTCCTAGTACACCACCTGATAATGTTAGTGAATTCAATTCATTTTGAATGAACTTATGATATTGTTCAATGTTGATGCTTTGCATCGATATAAGCACGTGTCCATTTATACTATTTGAGCCAGTAGATAGCTGAAGCGTAAAATAATGGGTAGAATCGTGTCTTTAAAACATCGAGATTCTGGTTTGTTCCAATCAATCTCATACCAGGAAACGTAGTTTTTAATTTCCGTGCTCGTTGTCTTCGAAACGGCTCTTCGTCGTTCACGTTTCCTGTAACCCCTGCCCTGTATATAAACCCACCCTGCAACCGTCATGATCGATGGTCTGTGTCGGCATTTAACTGCACTGATGACTTATCAACGGCTGTCGAATCCTAATGTAATTCTTCATTTTATGTAGGAAGTCTGTTTTAAATGTCAGCTCACCTGCTGCGCAGGGTACCAGATGATTCTTTGAGAATTGTGATGAATTGGTGTCTGAATTTAAGCTCATTCGCCATAAGCAGTGGGGCGAAGCGAAGACTGCGTATTGAGCGGGGATGAGAAAACTGTAAGCCAAAAAAAAAGAGACAAGAGAACGATGAAATGGAGTGCGCTTGATCTTTATTCATTCTAGCGTCGTCATCGTCGTCGTCGTCGTTGTTGTTGGTTGCTGAGCGGTGGGGTGGCGGCTGCGGCTGCGGCGGCGGTGTCGTTAAAATTGATTCGAGTTGATACCAACGGTGTCCGCGTAGGCAATAGTAGATTAATAAAGTCTTTAAATGTTACTGCCTGGTCTTTCTCCCCTTTTATGTAGGTCCTACATCACTATGCTATGACGTCAACCAACAAGTGGCGTATTTTGTTTATGACGTTCGATACTTGAATGACAAATCGGATACCTCCACTGCATCCTACTATGCTGTCATAAGATAACTAAGTTAGGTTTAGTGTTATTAGGCTGACGAAGCACTCGCCATCATAAAACATAGCTCGGGTTACTTCAAGCACATATCTAAATAAATGTCGCTGCAATGCTGTCTAATGCACTTATCAATTGACCGACATCATATTCATGGAGAGTATTCAGTTACCCATTATGTCCATTTGCTAAATGTATTTTTATTCTAATACGACAATGGGTCTTTTCACTCTATCCATCCATCATATGATGTCATAATCAGCCGCGTGACGGGTAAAATGGCATCATAACAAATGACGCCATTATGACGTCATGAATGGTGTAGATAAGTACGTCACCAACGCATAATTTAAGACGGACTATGCGTTGTTGTACGAATTGTGTGTATTTCCCATTGCATAAATATTCTGTTGAATATTTTGAAACTAATTTGATTGGGCGCTGTTGCTGCCATAGGCGGCAACGCCACCCAGACAAATTAGTTACAAAATATGCAACAGCTTACCTGTACAGTTTTCAGGAAATTAATAGTCAGGGCATACGGGGATCTATCGATCCCAAAACGACGAGATGTGGGTGGAGATTAACTAGAGGTGAGCGACGCATATCTAAAACAGTTTTCGATGTCAATATTTTTCTATGAAATAGATAGGAACTTAGTGTCAGATCCAACAGATTAGCTTCCCTGTTATGAATAGACTCGTCAGGCTTTCTATATAGGAGCCTATTCAGGTTACATTTCATAGGCTGCTCCGATATGTCGATGTGTGGTTGCTGTTGCAGCGCGTTAAACCTCAAGACATGAGTAAATGGTTTGAATGTGGGTCTTTGTTACTAAGGAGCTAATTCTTCCGTGGTAAATATTTTACAATATTTTTTCTCTAAATCTACAAATGGACAACTTCTCTATGAAAGTGTTCATTGTCTTTACTAGCTTTGACCATCAGCGTTACGCGCTAAACTCAGTCAGGTTAATAAGGCTATGATTATTCGGCGACTTGTCATAACATACGAGATGTAAAATAGATTGGGCTAATAGAAAAAGTCGATCCGAGCGACGTATACTGGGTGACGATCTTTTAATGATCACCATAACGAAATAACCATTCTGACCTTGCTGTAGGCCTCTACCCTGAGGTGCATGTGTACCACAGAACCAGGTAATTGTGACGTTGTTTATATTAATCTGACCGTGCGCCACAATTTGTCTGAGACTGATGAGTTTCCGAAATCTGCAGATGTTATCAAATTACGTCCTTATAAATTCCACCCGAGCCAGCCATGCCGAGGTGATGACAAGGCCGAGGTAAATATCTAGGAATACTGAGGGTCGATGGCTTTGATATAAACCACAATACTAAAGTAGCCAAACACGCAGAGCAGCAACTACAGACAGGTCATAATCTAGTGCTCATGGAGCAAAAACACGCCACTTACCGGGGTTTAGGCTTCGTAATTGGCCTACGGGTCTTGGACCATGTCATTAGTTTTGGATACGTCAGTGATCGCGTTGCATTCATCGACCTGGCTATACCTGCGCGAAAGCACACCACGACTAAGTATCGCATTGTCAACGCATATGGCCCAATTACCGAAAAAGCCAAAGAGAATCCAACAATATTAGATTCCTTCTATGCAGAACTGAGCTCCGCCATTACAATCCCAGATAGGTGGCAACTGTTCGTGTGTGGCGATTTCAACTCCAAGCTGGGTAAACTCGGAATTGCGGACAAAAGTTCAGAACTTGGCTTATGCATGGGATCATATGGAGAGGGCACACGCAACAGCAATGGAGTGTACTGGTAGCATTTCTTAGTTCCAATGGCCTACTTGCCACAAATACAGCTTTTAAACAGCTATGCCGTCACCGAACAACATAGACCGGACACATTGCTGATCGCAAAGCCCCAAAAGGTTCTAAGGCTACAACAGCTGTCTTCAACCAAATAGACTTCATACTATGCAAGATAGAAGCAACCCCCCTTACTCCGCAACGCTCGTTCGCATGGAGGCACATACGTCAATTCTGACCATAAGCCAGCCATTACACGCCTTCAGATGAACGATCTCTACCTAATATATAAACACCATACCAGGCAAGAGGATAGAGTCACCTACAACCTAACCCAGCTCATCAGCGACACTGACACTCAAATGTCATACAAAAAGCCCTCGGGGAGCAGATAGCTAACATCGACGTCAGTTACGATCCAAATGAAGCCCTAACCAAACTTTTGAAATCTATGGAATCATCAGCTACCAGCACCATAGGTGTTTTTAAAAACAACCAAACTAGGTATACTGACGACCCCCTAGTAATAAAACTGTCAGCAGAGCAGAAAGCGTTACGGCTGTGCATCTATCAAAGTGGCCAAAGTGAAGACTGCACCAAACTACGCCGGGAGCACAATAACATTCTGCGCCACATTACCGAATGCTTAAAGGATCTTGCTATTCAACAAGCAGACTCCCTAGCAGATGAAATCACTGCCACAGATGACTGTCAAAAAATGTTTCGGACAGCCCGAGCCCTGAGAGTTACTGACTACGCACCACCACTCACTGTACATAACTCTGAAGGATAATTTTTCGGGACTGACCAGGGAAAAACCGAGGCAATTCGAGAATGGTTCAAGGAACAGTTCACTGACAACGATTATGAGACCTTGCACCCATTCTCAGGAGACCACAGGCGATTACTAACACCAATTAAAACAGCGGAAGTATGCACTTAAAGCCCTGAAAATGGACGTGCACCTGGAGCTGGTGGCAATGAACTATTCAAATATACAAGCGACAATATCTCAAATCCAATCACGCACCTAATCAATTTAGCTTTTATGCACCACCTTCCCATCGACGCTGTAGGCCAAGGCACACTTATTGCACTACGCAAGTCCAAGAAGCCGACCCATTGTGCTCCTGAACAGCATACGGAAAATCCTATCCAATGTTACTCTATGCCGCATCCGAGACAAGATCGATGACTTCACCGGATAATGTCCAAGTGGATTCAAACGTGGACGGAGCTGCGCAGATATTGTATGGGCTCAACGCATGCTTATATCGGTAGTCACGTCCAAACACCGGGACTTCCACAAAATTAGCATTGGCATGTCACGAGCCTTCGACACAATTAAGCGCTCAACGATCCTAGATGTACTATGTCAGGCAAGTTGCAATGAAGATGAGCTACGACTAGTGAGACCACTGCTTGCAGACACCAAGCTGAGTGTACGAGTCAAGTCAGTGAAGTCTGGAGAGTTTGAGACATCAATCGGCTCCCGACATGGAGATGGTCTATCTCCGGTGCTTTTCACCTGTTACATTGCTGCCGCATTGAAATCTGTGCGGGAAAGGTCCACAAGACCAACCCCCTCCCCAATGTCAATAATGGGTATGCCGCTAGAGATGGAATATGCCGACGATGTGGACTTCATAGTCAAGGAAAAGAAACCCCCTTGACGAAATTCTCCAAATAGCCACAAGCAAACTAAAAATTGAGAATCTCTTTATGAATTAGTCCAAAACAGAGTTCACCGACATATATCTATCTACAAAGCATGAAACTAAAGACAATGACGACGCACTTCGTGGTGGTGAACCATGGAGGAAAAGTACAATCCTGGGGTCACTGCTTTGCAGTACTGCTGACATTGCTGCACGCTGCGACATGGGGAGCATAGCTTTCCAGTCCTTCTGGAAGCTATGGATTCGTAGATCAAAGATGCCCTTGATAAAAAAGGCTACGTTTATACAGTGCAACCTGCGCATCCTTGATGCTGTATAACTGTAACATCTGTGCAGCTCGAAAGGCAGCTCTTGACAAACTCTATGCCTGCCACCGCAAACACCTACGCACCATCACTGGACACCGATGGCCACACAGCATAATTTCTAACGATGCACTATACAAGATGTGTAATACGTCGCCGCTGTCTGTAAAAGTCGCCCAGCAAAGATATTTCATGTTTGGCCATGTGCTAAGGATGCCGGAGGAGACAGCAGCACAGAGAGCCTTGGAATTCGCCCTACTCGGAGCCAACAAATACAAAGGCAGGAGAGGAAGTCATTGCATAAATCTGCTAAGCGTGCTACGAGGTGACCTCAAGAAAGCAGGACTCGGTACACTCAAGTCAAGGATGGACCTGAGGAATCTAAGGATTTTGGCTTAGGACAAGACACAGTGGCAAAATGCGAAGAAGGACTTATTGCAGCTGTATGATGTATCTACTACTACAGCCGCAGAATACAGTAATCATGCATAGCACTCTGGTGTTAAAATTTTAAATTCTTAAATTAAAATAAAAGATGAACTGGTGTTCATTTTTCAACAAATTTGATGTGAGATTGTGCTGTTGTAGACAGCAACATCTTCCAGCAAAATTGTTGGAAAATGTACACCAGTTTCTTTGATATTGACGCAGGAAAATATAGAATATTGATATCAGAGTGGTACGGGTTAAATGGTTACCTGGTACATTTAATATGCTAGACATAAATGTCAACAGATCATAGTCGATGTTGATTAGTCAAGATTATTCTGTACATAGAAAAATACATGCATTCTGATTGAGAGTAGATGCGGCATTAAAAGCATCCTTGATTTTTAAATAAAACCTATTATACTAGCTTCGCGATCTACCGTTGTTGTGATGGTGTGATATTTGGCAATGGAGTGATGCTAACTGTCATTTAGTGTCTCTGATCAATTTACAATTAAATAAACGTTATGTTGACTATTTTGAAACTAATTTGATTGATAGCCGTTGCTGTCATAGCCCCAGTCACGTTAGTTTCAAAATATTCAACAGGTTACCTTTATATTTAACTTTAAATCTAGGTTCTGGGAAGTCAGATTTCAAAGGTTTCAAATTGATTCCACCCTGAGTAAGATGTGGGCAGAGCTTGGTTAGAAACGTGTGGGCAGAGCTTGGTTAGAAATGTGTGGGCAGAGCTTGGTTAGAAACGTGTGGGCAGAGCTAGATGAATGAATCCTTATATCGTGTGTACAGCCTAACTCCCTGTGTACATTCCCCCGTCCTCAAGCCCAGCCACTTCGCAACGGAATGACGGTGGATATGGAATTGGGATAAACTGATGATCTTCTCTGTGAGTATTTCTGATTTGGAATT
>CM067374.1:56300176-56310856 GCA_034401795.1 Chaetoderma sp. LZ-2023a | reverse complement strand
ACACGACCCGATGTTTCTCTCTCTCTCCTTCGCTCTCGATCTCGCTCCTCACTCTGATTCTCTTTTGCGCTCTCTATCCCACTATACAGATCTGCTCCGCACAGGGTCAATCAAATCTTAATAATCCTAGCTAACTTGTTTTGGAGTAATCTACTTATGGCACTTACAAATGAGGTTAGAGGCATATTTATTGAGGCATCTTCCCATTACTCTCTGCGTTCCTGATGAAGGACAATCATGGCTTATTCACCAGCAACTTATGTTTAAAAGTCAATTTCCTGCATTAAGCAGCACGCAGCACTTAGGGACACATCGGCTGAAATCAATGTTTAATGGAGTTAATCATGTCTTAAATTACAGATTATGTAGACTACGTGTACTGGACGAAAATGGTCAATAGCAACGATTCAATAAAACGGGTCTAAAATGGATATTTTAAAGAATAGTTTCAATGATCTCTAAAACAGAATGTCACTTAATATAAGTCAGCTGACAGAGGAAAAGGCTTTGTGAGCACAAGATGGTGCTTAGCAATGGTCCGTGGTCATCTACAGAACCATCCTATTTTGACCCCAAATAGCACGTGGTCACAATAAACAGGTTTGACTGTATTACAATACATACGAGCTTATAAGAGTAATGATTTTCTAAAGGTATGGAAATGTTTGCATATGTAATATGGTGTCTATTTAGAAAATATTATGTGTTAATAGCGGTTACTAGCAGAGAGAGGGCAACATGTTACCGCAACATCGTTGTCAAATGAACATATAAGGTATTATGATAAGCAAATTGAATAACTGAATACAACAATAATTAAGTGATATCAGTGCAACGAATGATGTGCGTGGGTGTGTATATATGTGCGTAGGTTTTTATTTGTACGTGTGAGTACACGTATGTGTATAGGTTTGTGTGCGTGCGTGCGCGCGTGTGTGCGTGCGTGCGTGCGAGTGTGCATGTGTGCGTGCATAAAAGTACCAAAATAGTCAATTACGAGACCGTAGATAATATTTCAAGGGAATCATTTAAAAAATCCATTGCCTCTCTTTTTTGTTCTATGATTTGATCGATCCGTACTGAGACGTCAACAGAGGTGAAAATCCATCATGTAGGTTAATCTTGAGCTGCATATTGTGAATTTGACCAGACCTGGAACCGTGAATTGATCAGGAGAAATGAGAACATCCAGAAGGAAACGGCCCTGAGAACGTAGGTTGTCACTGGTCCAATTCAATAACATGCCTTATCATGGTACCTGCCACAGCCAGGTATACATTTGACATATGTAGATGGTATGCCACAATAATATGCAGCATGGACTGGGAGTAGTACGGCGAACACTCACACTCCAAACCGAAGCCCGAAATCGACAACTCAACAGGAGAAGCGAGTTGTAATTCTTAGATTAATATGTGGCCACACCCCTCGCGAGTATTATTTGTTTACAAAAATCAAGTTAAGAGCTCAGTGAGTTGTAACTGTACCAGGAAATACGTGATAGTGAGAATGCACAAGTTCAGTGAGAATGCGCTAGCTCAGTGAGAACGCACAAACTCAGTCAGAATGCACAAGCTCTCTCTCTCTCTCTCTCTCTCTCTCTCTCTCTCTCTCTCTCTCTCTCTCTCGCCCTCATTCCCTTTCCTTACCCTCTCCTCCCTCTCCCTCTCCCGCTCCCTCCCTCTCCCTCTCACTCTCCCATTCCCCTCCCTATATCCCCATCCCCTCCCTCACACACTCCCTTTCCCCTCTTCTCTATCTCTCTCTCTCTCTCTCTCTCTCTCTCTCTCTCTCTCTTTCTCTCTCTCGCTCTCTTCTCTCTCTCTCTCTCTCTCTCTCTCTCCTCTCTCTCGCTCGCTCGCCCCTCTCTCTCTCTCCTCTCCTCCCTCTCCTCTCTCTCTCTCTCTCTCGTTCTCTCTCCCCCTATCTTTCCATTCACCTCCTTCACTCCCTCCTTTCCTTACCCTCGGAGCTTAGTTAAAAATGTGCGGGCATAGCTCTCTTTCTCATATTTATAGCAACATATTACATTACATATTTTATAAATCGGGTTGCATTATATTACGACGGTTCTCTGTGTGGGTCCCACAATGTAACCATAATTGGTAATGAAAATAACCAGTAGTATTCCTAAGGGGGAAGGGGGGGGGGGGTGTGTGAACCGGCTGTTATTCATAAGACAAACTGGGGTGATAAAATTGTTATTATTCAAATTCATTACTGATCATAGCTGTAAATCGTGGTCACATGGCACGACCTATGCATCGTGGCGGGTAATCGCACAGGTACCCGTTGGAAAGTTAACTCAGTGAGTTTACCGGACACTGAGAAAAGCACGCTGGCATTTGTTAATGGTAATCTATGTGGAGAGCTCACAACTTCTCATTTGCTCTTCATTCTCCTCTTGCAATCAGTGATACTTTGTAAATTTTTTATGAGTTATTAACTATTACTTCTCATGTGTCACGCTAATCATCATCTTGAGATCAATGGTATATTGCCAATTCGGCACAGTTACGATGTCGGGAGATAATTTGGAATTCGAAAAAGGTGGCTATGGAAATATTAACTTGACCTGGGAGCGGTGTCTCAGCGCCATCTGAACAATAGACACGCAGTCTCGCGGCCAGGCTGTACAAATGAATTGTCATGATACAAGGTTTTATTATATAACGTTGTTGGGTTTCATGTGTTGCGATCGTTATAGGTGTTCGCCTGAATCCGTCTTAAGAATAACTTAGAATCAACCAACTAGTGTCAGGTTGAATCTAATACATTACAGCTTACCTGTATAGTTTTCTGGAAATTGATAGTCAGTGAGTCCAGAGATCGATCGATCCCAATACGGACGAGGTGTTGGTGGAGCTTAGATAGAGATGGGCGGGGCGTAGCCTAAACTGGAATAGTCCATTGTTAGAGATCGTAGCTCGTATAACATGGTTATTACACAACTCACTCAATTTCCTCTTCTGTACATTCTGAATATCACAATAGAAGACATCCACTTTCCCTTTCTATTAAATCTGAATTGTACATAAGCGAGCACATAACAAAAGACAAATCGATGCAATTTGAGGATAATTGAATTTTGTAAATTTGCTGAAATAACCCAATGTAATATGTACTCACGGGACATTAACGATCGTTCCAAACATCTGAAGTTAGTAACCATGGCACTGCTGATGTCATTAGTAAATTCGCAAAAGCGTTGGTCTGATGTCCACTTTGAGACATGACTAGAAAATAACGGTTGCTCTCTTAAATAACAACATCTTACAACAGCGCTAGTCTTTAGATGCAAATCAGTCATCTTCAAAACGCTCTCGCGAAGATGAACGTTTCTGATACAGCACCACAAGAGATTGTCCGGTTACTTGTGTGTTATTCATTGCCGGTTTACAAGCGTAATTCGGTGTTGGGGTTAGGTAAGTTGGTTGAATATCTTCCAGATTCTCTGGCACATTAGACGTGGCAATATTATTATTTTATGTAATTATTCTTCATCAACGAATGCCATCATTCGGTAGTATGACAATGGAGAATGTAATTAGATTAACATCCTCAAAATTGTCGGCATCGAACACATTACAGTTTGTGCCACGTTTCTCTTATCTCCTGTACCATGCATTCGACACCATGCATTGGCTCTAAGCTATACGTCGACTTTGCAGAATACACCACATACACCACATACATATATATCATAGGATTATTTGTAGTCTAAAACCACGCCTAGCTTAGACATATTTAACCATGAAGCATGCATAAACATCACTCTCCGTGGCCGGAATTTACGAGTTCTGTACCATTCACACCGGTTACCATTCTGTGAATATGGATTTGTGAACTAGCTACCCACAGACTCAGTATTGGCGTTGTGGATATGCGTATTCATTGAACGCTGTCGTCATCATATACATGTTTAGCCATCTTTATGAATGGGCTGCGACAGACAGACGTCTGAACGGACAGAAGAGGAATAAATAGATAATGGGAAAATAAATTATCAGCCATGCATTTGCTTTAATGATAATATCATATATCGACGATATGAATTAATTGCATGGTACATACTCGTGGCACCTTGCGAGATGTCCAATGCTATTTACGCAGTACGTTTTGCCATGTTAATCAGTACAAGGATATACACCCGTTATGGCGCAATATATAATGAGTTTGAATTGATGATGTATTCTGAAGGTTTGGGAAGAGATTTATCGACTTTGACGCGCAGCTCTAATAAGCATTCTAGATTAGAATCACGTGACAATTCATCCAGTTGTCTTAGCTGGGACTGTTAAGTTTGATATTGAAATTAACATTGAAATTTCCAATAACACAAATATTATTTGTATATGATTGCATGTAGTTAGGCGTATTGGCATATCATTACATTGTAATATGCCGGTAAATTCTCATTGATCGGTGTTATATATAAAGTGGAAAGTTAGATGTATTAAAGTTTATTAATCAGCCTGAGCAATGACAGCTGCTACTTATAGAATCACTCCATCTATAATCTGTGAGAATGTGGCGACGAATTTGCTGAATCTGGTAGCTTCGATTCCCATACGTCTGTCTAACACCCCCACCCATCCCCAGTTCTTCAATTTGTATCATTGTCCATTCAACGGTCATATAAACTTGCTTGTTCATACCGAAACAAGGAGAATGCGCAAGTATTTACACCGTTAATCATCCCATATCACTCAGGAACCCTAAGTTACAAGATAAATCCGTCTCTTTAAGATCATTGGTGCGAGTCGACTTTCTGTTCAAATGACCTCTTTGAAATAGACGTCAACTCGCACCAGTGATCTTAAAGAGACTTGATTATATTGTAACTTATGGTTCCTTGGGTAATATTGGTTGATTGACGGTGTAAATACTGCCTTTCATTAATTTGATTATTAACCTAGTGTAAGGATAATATTAATAAATATTGCATTGTATTCTCATATGAACCTGATTGCAACAATAAAATTCAATGATCGTGTGTCATATATTTCTTTTGAAATACGAACTCATGTCATTTGAACATCAGATAATGATCATCTCGAACAATGTCAATCTACTAAGTGCATCGACTTTACTGATACAAAATATGCATCATAACATCCAGCATTGAAAGAGTTTTATCGGCGACATGGGATTAAAAGAATGATGCTACTGCTTCGCTTGTTCCATTATAGCTTAGCGATTTCAATCATTTGTTCGATGGACGTATATGGCTCGTATCTAATGTCAAACAATTGCGTGCTGTAGAGCGATGTAGTATGTTAACTGTATTAAAGCAACGTCCATCTTTGCTTGTACGGGTCTATTTTCACTCTTGGGACTCTCTTCTGCGCTACTTGTTGCCCGCACAAATGATTGCTAACTGGCTGCCATGGTGACAGCATTGCCATTTCCCATTTCAAATTGGCACATTAATCTTTAATTCTTATTTCTCGCATCACCTCATACTTATGCCTATGTGTTATAAATGTTATTTACTGAATGCTAAAAGTCGATGCAGGATTAGAATGCAGCGAGTTTCTGTTGAAATCGTTCCAAAATGCGCAACGAAACTTTATAATACATGTCACTTGGCGCACTCGCAGCAATACCGGGTCAATACGGCCCAGTAACCTGCGTTATAAGGGGATTATAATATTTAGCTCGATTTTAGCAATGTAGGGACTTGTCAATCAGAAGTGACAGTGGTAGCATCTATTACCATAATAATGAGCGTTCCTAGGGACCGTATCAAGCTAAGGGCTTAGCGACCGTATCAAGCTAAGGTGGGTTTTTTGGCATTTCATCTGTATTAGATAACTTAGTACATGAGTATCGGATCGCTTTCTAACATCTGAATAGAGTTATTTTCGCCTAGCATATTGGCTTGAGTTGGAAGGGAGAATAAGTAAGTATGGTGGCGATGGAGTGGGTTGAGCTACTTGCATTACTCTCGTAGTGCATAAGTGGGTTCAAAGCATTCTACTATATCATCTGATGCCGTTGTTTGATGGATGTTAAGCCGTCTTGTGGCCACAGCGCTTCAAAGCGCTCAAAGTACTACTGAGATCAATTTACCATTTAATGGACAGACTTTTCCAAGAAAATTGAAATTTTAGCTCCGTGAATTGCCATTTGCAGGCCAAGAGCAGACTATTTATGTACCCTTTCAACTGGAATTTACAAAGATAGTTTTCTGTTGACCGTGGATACTTCTCAGGACCACCACAGACGCCGTGTTAACGACCTTGGCCATTAACACGTTAGTGGTTAAAGAAATCCATTTTTGCATAGTCAGTGGCCATTTAGTGACCAAGACAAGACTATTTTTAAAACTTAGCACATGAATGACTGGCTCTATTACCCAGCTAGTGGTTCTAATTGTAAGTTTTCAAAAATACTCTTCTCGAGGCCTGTATATAGATGTTTCTCAAGACCAGTTAACACATTTTATTGTCCTTGTTTCTAAAAATAAATAATTTGCCTAATAGTCAACAACGACATGGAGCACACATCTCATATTTATTCCCAATCATTGTTTATCAATTTCGTTTCTTGCATCGGTAGTCACTAGATGAAAGCATTACGCACTTTATTTCATAATATCTACGTATCTGCCCTTATAAGGACATTTTTGCAGGATACAGAACAGTATCCGCCCTCCGGCGAAAATATTGATGGCGTAATTTTAAATGTCCGCTCTTGACCCTTCAAAAAACTATTATGTTAGATAAATGTATGTTGCAATTCCTCCGATTTGGTAATGTTTTCCAAATTAATTTATGGTTAGTACAAAATGTAACCAAACATAACGACGATATTATTACCATTGTTATTATTAAACGCCCATCAAATATGCTTAGTTGATGGGATTCTGTGTTAACAGAGGATAACTATTAGGCCTACGAACAGCAAGAGATTAGCATAATAATTGGCTATTTTGCCTTAATGCTAGACGAGTTGACGTCCACTAGTTATTATATTGCTATCAGTGTTAATGTGTGCATGTCAATGTGACATTATGCTGCTAAACGTTAAAAATGTAACGTATTATAGAAATATGTTATAACATGATGAGTAGCATATTTTCACTCGTATCTCGTACGGTATTCAATACCAGTGTCTACACTGGCCCCCGCGCTTTGTACTCTGGCAAATATTGAAAATGATATTTGGTCTCCAGCCAACAGTGTTCCGGTTACTGTTAAACTGTCAATAGCGTAATGCATTGTGGAAAGATTCCTGGAGACCGAATAGAATACTGGGCAAAATACTCGTGCAAATATGCGACTAAGCATGATATAATATATATTCATTAAATGACCAGTTTAATAATCATTTGCATTCGCATGTCTCTGTATCCTGTGATGCGAAGGAACACGAGCACAATGCAACATTTTCTCTCATAATTCTGTATTTAAAACTATCTGACATTGCGCCTTAATTAACTTATTAACATTGTCATAACTTGTCTGAGAAATACACGGGGTCTCAATGCTCAAGCTTTTTCTTTGTATGAATATATGTTTGTTGGTTGCAAATATTAGTGACATTCAACAAATAGTTATCCAACGTTTTCCCAATGTGAATGTAAATAAATAAGGTGTGTGTCCTGTGATAATGATATGCGTTCACCCAGCAACCCTCACATCTCACAAAATTCAATGTCCTGTCAGTCATACAAGTACACAGCATCATAACCTACTTATGCATGGTTTGAGACCAATTTGCATGCATCTTCTTCTTCTTCTTCTTCTTCTACCTCTTCTTCTTCTTCTTCCTCTTCTTCATCTTCTTCTGCTTCTGCTTCTGCTTCTGCTTCTGCTGCTGCTTCTGCTTCTGGTTCTTCTTCTTCGACTTCTTCTTCTGCTTCTTCTTCTTCTTCAGAAAGCAGAGCTGAAGAGCAAGCTCCGTCTGAAGAGATTATTTCAGAAGAATTGAAAGACAGCACAGTTTACATAAGGTATGCAGAAGTCCAACTGATGCAGGTCGATAGACATAAGTTATTTGGTGAGCTTGCTCAAGCCTATCTTGACAAGTTGGCAAAAGGGCTGAAGAAGGATGATACCGTCGTTGATGTTTTTGACACATACGACTGTATTGAATGAGTTAAGACTGGTTAACGAGAGCGGCGCCAAGCATCTAGTGATACGCAAACAAGACAGTATCAGGTTCTGGCAGGCAGAGAAAATTCTTGAACATTCTCGAGAATTAGGCTTCTTTGGCAGACCTTGTTTGTCAATACATTGGACAATACAATATGACTATGAACATAATATGCTTGTGGGTCATCCAGAACGTCGGTTGTGCATGGTTTGGGGCTTCGTCCACGGAGAATGGTTTCCTGCGATGGTGCTGTAGATGCAGGAGAATTATTTAACACAGATGACGAGGAAGATATCCGTATGCGGTTACGTCCCATGAATGCAAATGTGATATATGAGGCCAGTGAAATGAAAAGTCGGGTAATAATCCAGACACCTGGTACAGATGCCATTGTCATTGTATTACATCCATAAAATGTATGTGATTGAGTATATGTGGATTGAGACAGAAGACGGGTACATCCCAATTCGTGACATTTGGAAGCTTATGGCGATGGTTTGTGTCAAATTATCTGTGATTCTGTATCATGCTTCTATCGGATTTGGAAAATGTCTGTCATGAAAGCACTCCAGGGCAAATGATCTGATTACTTTCAAGACCTCTCCGCCTTATCAGAGGATGATGAACAGAATGCAGTAGACGGATCACGAGTGCTAATAATAATCCACTTGTGTGATGCCATAGGTAAACATGAGCAATATCATGCCAAACAAAGACATGGCTCTCTTCGCATATACCACAACCGAAACTGCAATCACCAGATAGACATGGTTGGCATGAGAAAAATGGAAAGCTTGTTTCTGTTTTTAGTGACGGTCCTGCAGCAGTAGACATGCTACACGGCTTGGTGTGCACGTGTACCACTGCGGTGTTAATTGTGAATGTTACCAGAATGTGTTTAGTGTACAGAGATCTGTCCTTGTTTCACTGAAGGATGCAGGAACCCACTCACTGCCATAAATGAGATAGGTGATATCGACGAGTGACTGTATCAAATTTATTTTATATTTGTAAAAGATGAATTCACAAAATGTGACCCTATTAAAAGGCGGGAGATGGGGGAATCAAGAATCTGTCTCACTTACGATGTTAAGGGATGTCTAAAATGAGCCTGTCATGTTTTAGCGAGGCGTGTTCACTAATAACAGTGGAATAGCCATTTTTTTAATTTCGAGGTAGCACGCCATTTCTACAGCATACCAAGGATCCCTCAAGATCGGGCTAGAACTGTGGGCGGAGTACCGACATAACATTTTAATGGTAGGGTGCCCTTGTAAGAATGTACAGTTGTAGAGGGGAAAAGACTCGGCATAGTTACGATGTCCATACCTCTCCCTAGAATATACCTGTAGTGTTTCGTTGAACTTGACTAGACCTGTAGGGGGAGTAACCATTTTGAAACTAATACGAGCGCTGTTCTCATTTTTCTCGCTATGTGCCCGGTCCAGTCGCCATGCTCTACCATACCGGGCCGGCCTACAGAATATCGAGACCCTAATTTAGAAGAGAGACCGAACAAAAATGTGTTAATGTTTCCGCGAGATCTCTACGTTAGCTTAATAATCAAACAGACCCTCGTGACTAGAATTTCAATATTTTGTATCGTAAACAAAATTAAATTATGTTCACTATATGCTATTAGCATGTTAGTAACATGATTTTCTCACATAAACGAGATCACCTAAGAAAATATAACAGGAAACCATTTCGTCGTGTAACATGCGCACTCGGTCGAAAATTATTGAACTACGAAAATCCCCATTTGAAGGTACCAAAAGCGATCTAGCGTATTCAAATCTGTACATGGCACAGTGTGCATTTGGTTTATACTGCTATTGAAGTAGATCGCAGAATGTTATATTACTTGTATTCCGGTTGTTATTGGCGAAGATTTGAATTTTCGCCCAAATATCGATGGGTTCCGTTACGCTGTCTGTCTGTCTGGCTGATTGTTTCACCCTATTGGTACTAAATTTTGACACATGCTTCCTTATATCAAGAGGGTGGAGCACCATGATAATAATGCCAAAGGTCAAGGCAACTGCGACCTTCGCATAACATTTAATTGTTTCTGGTTAGGTTTCTGGTTTTGTCTTATATCTCAGGATAGCTTCCTTATATCAACCAGATCCAGCACAATCATATTGAAGCTATGAGGTCAAGTGTGACCTTGGTATAAATAAATCTATTAGATTCGATTAGGTTTTTGGTTTAACTCAGCACATACTATCTCATATCTCTGAATCGGTTCACCTTATACTTGAATTTAACTTGGTCACATGTTTACTTGTATCAAGTGGTTGAGGTACAATGATATTGAGGTCAACGGTCAAGGCCATTGTAGCATTTGTCTTGTATGAATGTTCTTCGGCTTAGCGTTTCTTGCCTTTATTTTAGAAGTGGCAAAATTATTGAAACTAATTATTGTGATACAGTTACCTCGACTAGTAGCAGCAGGACAAAGACATCCAGGCTTTTGAGGTCACAGTTATTGTGATGTTGATACAAATCCACATTAGAGCGTGGACATACAAAATGCCAAAATATTCGCCAATATACCGTCAGTGTAACACTGAT
>CM067374.1:56235176-56295176 GCA_034401795.1 Chaetoderma sp. LZ-2023a | reverse complement strand
AAATAGATACATTAAAAGTAATATACTTGTTTTTTCAACAGCGGAATCCAATGATTTCAATTTCAACTCATCTATAAAAGTACATTCTTGAGTATTGGTAAACTAATATGATGGGGCAAGGTTATACATCTTAATGTATGCGGTATATCTGCTGTGCATGTAATAACGTCTAGTGCCTTGCATAGAGTAGGAATCGTTGTAATATCTACACATGAAGCATGCTGATCATTTCCAAAGATACTGTATGCTATTTCCATCTTGCAACGTAATGGCTATCAGCACAAATCTTGCTGAAATAATCAGCAATCCTATGGACTGTAGAAATAGTGGGATCCATTTCTACCTATGCCCCGCCCATTTCTAGCTAATCCGCTGAATACTCAGAGTTTCAATTTCAATATAATTATACATGTAGACTGCTGAATATATTGTAATTAATTTGAACGCAAAAAGCAGCAACAGCTGCGAGTGAAATTAGTTTCAGAATATTTAACAGAATGTTTAAGAAATTGGAAATTTATCAACGACCTACAATTCATACAAGTTTGTGACAGGCTTTTTGACTTCTTGTGACGGAACTGTGCATGGTGATTGCGATGTCCGACTGTATGATTGGTCTTACTATGACCACCTTCACCCATCATGAACAGTTCAAACAAGCTGTAGACATAATAGTTGATGGGCGATGTGACAGACACATGCTTCATTGACTATACACAGTCATTTGAAATATTATTTTTCAGAGACTTATTTAATCATTCTATGTTAATGCCCTCGTTGACACACTGAATCAATATTGAAGCGAAGTTGTTTTTAAGCATGTTTTGAACCAAACAGTATTCAAATGCACCCAGTTCGTTGCTCGTGTTGATGACCAGATTTACATGTATTTACGCTCTCAACCGCACATTGCTCATGTCACGTGCGCAGCTGATATAGACGGAAGTCCTGAAATTTGAATATGAGTTTTGTTCGTGATTATTATCTGCAATCTCCGAATTTAGGCGTCTACACTATGTGATCTGATTACAGCAAGTGTAATGGGCAATCTGACATCCATCTAGCGTAAGTCTACATTTGACGGATAGGTGAAGGACAAGGGATACAGACATAGCTTGTCACTAGAAAGCATAAGCGCCAGTGATGGAATAAAATAACTTCATTTAAGTTATCGCTCTTAAAGATAATATATGCCATGTATGTCATAGAGGTTTTTATTAGATGCTTGGACCAAAAGCTAGATGGACTTATGCATAGATTATACATCTACTTTGTATCAGAAAATCAATAACGCGACGCACATAATAAATCTAGGAGACGTTGATGTAAATCATTTCAACATGAAGCTAAAGAATCAATAGCTTTTCTCGCAAAGACATCGCAGTTGTAGTATCTGAAGTATATGTGTTGTTTCTTATGATATTGAATGATATTATCTGCAGCAACTTGTGTACGGTTACACTTTTAAACCTTAATTTCCTTGCATTAGAGTACTAGCATAACCACCATTAATTCCCTTTTATCATGATGGTTGTTGGTTATTTTGAAAGCGAGGTTGTTGTAAGACCGTGACGCTTAGTTCCCGAAGCCACCCAGAGCACTTGAGCCATATTGACACGCTGCCATAACATGGTAGTGCCTATAATATTGATAACCTTATGAAACTGTTATGCTTGCTCTCTCTCTCTCTCTCTCTCTCTCTCTCTCTCTCTCCCTCTCTCTCTCTCTCTCTCTCTCTCTCTCTCTCTCTCTCTCTCCTCTCCCTCTCCCCTCTCTCCCTCTCCCTCTCTCCCTCTCCCTCTCCCTCTCCCTCTCCCTCTCTCTCTCTCTCTCTCTCTCTCTCTCTCTCTCTCTCTCTCTCTCTCTCTCTCTCTCTCTTCTTTCTCTCTCTCTCTCTCTCTCTCTCTCTCTCTCTCTCTCTCTCTCTCTCTCTCTCCTCCTCTCTCTCTCTCTCTCTCTCTCTCTCTCTCTCTCTCTCTCTCTCTCTCTCTCTCTCTTTCACCCTAGCTCTCGCTCTGGCTCTCACTCTTGCTCTCTTGTGCTCCCTATCTCACTGTACATATCTGCCCCGCACAAAGTCAATAAAATCAAAATAATCTGGACGAACTTGTCTTGGAGTACATCTACCTTTTTCACTTACAAGTGAGGTTAGAGACGTATTTATTGAGGCATCTTCCCATTACTCTCCGCGTTTCAAATGCAGGATAACCATGGCTTTTTCACCAGTAACTTATGTTTAAAAGTCAATTTCTTACATTAAGCAGCACTCAGCAGTTAGGGACACATCGTTTGAAATCAATGTTTAATGGAGTTAATCATGTCTAAAATTACAGACTATGTCGACTACGTGTACTGAACGGAAATGGTCAATAGCAAGGACCCAATAAACCGTCCAAAATGGATATTTTAAGGAATATGTTCCATGATCTCTAAAACAGTCTGTCACTTAATATAAGTCGTCTGACAGAGGAAATGGCTTGTGCCACAAGATGGTGATTATCAATTGTCCGTGGTCATCTACAGAACCATCCTATTTTGTCCTCCAATAGCACGGGGCCACTATAAACAGGTTTGACTGTATTATAATAAATCTCGAGCTTATAAGAGTAATGGTATTCTAAAGGTATGGACATGTTTGCATATATAAGATGTATATTTAGATAATGGTATGTGTTAATAGCTGTACTGGCAGAGAGAGAGAGAGAGAGAGAGAGAGCGAGCGAGCGAGCGAGAGAGAGAGAGAGAGAGAGAGAGAGAGAGAGAGAGAGAGAGAGAGAGAGAGAGAGAGAGATCAACATGTTACAGCAACATCGCTGTCAAAGGAACATATAAAGTATTATAATAAGCAAACTGAATAACTCAATACAACAATAATTACGTTATATTAGTGTGACGAACGATGTGCATGGGTGTATATGTGTGCATTGGTGTATATGTGTGCGTGTGTGTACCCATACGTGTGTACGTTTGTGTGTGTGTGTGTGTGTGTGTGCGTGCGTGCGTGCGTGCACGCCTGCCTGCCTGTTTGCGTGCATGCGTGTGTTCAAGTGTGCGTGCGTGTAAGTATCAAAATAGTAAATTATGAGGCAGTAGATAATATTTCAAGGGAATCATTTTAAAAATCCATTACCTTTCTTTTTAGTTCTATGATTCGATTAATCCATCTTGAGAACGTCAACAGATGTGAAGATCCATCATGCAGTTGACATTGAGCTGCATATTGTGAACTAGACCAGACCTGTAACTGAATTGATCAGGAGAAATGAGAACATGGACTTCCAGATGGAAACAGCCGTGAGTAACAAGTAAGATGCCTTATCAGGGTACATGCAACAGCCAGGTACACAGCTGATATATGTAGGTGTCATGCCACGATAATGTGCAACATGAACTGGGAGTAGCACACTGAACACTCAAACTACAAACTGAAACCTGAAATCACCAACTCAACAGGAAGAAGCGAGTTGTAATTCTTTGCTTAAGATGTAGCCACACCCCTCTCGAGTATCATTTGTTTTGAAAAATCAAGTTAGGAGACTCAGTGAGATGTAACTGTGGCCAATATGGGACAGTGAGAATGCACAAGCTCAGATCATATAATTTGTCTCAATCCACAGACTTACAAAGAACCCTGTAGAATAACATTGTGTATATGCAATGGATATCCAGCTTTCTCTGGCTTGGATACTTATCTGGCATAGTGTGTAATACTGGTGTTAACGTATTGAGAAGAGGGAGAAGAATATATTCAAGAGTTTTGTAAGTGATATCTGTTTGAAATCGAATCTATATTAAAGAGGTATGTGCACTACATGGGCTCTGCTTGAGAAACATGGCCAGGAAGATTAGTAGATAAATGACATGCAAAGCTACATCAATGCTTGGCAGCCTAAGCACACAAACTAGCAAACGTGTGTGTCCGTGTCTGCTATGTCTGCTGTGCATATGAAGTGTATCTTCTTCTAGTCTCTAGTTCTCTAATAACAAACGATTGCTTATGAAAAGTCGCAAACAAAATATTGAGAAAAAGTGAGAAATCGAAAGTGAATCTACATTAAAGAGGTATGTGCACTACATGAGCACTGCTTGAGAAACATGGCCAGGAAGATTAGTAGATAAATGGCATGCAAAGCTACATCAATGCTTGGCAGCCTAAGCACACTAATTAACAAACTTGTGTGTCCGTTTCTGCTGTGCATATGAAGTGTACCTTCTTCTAGTCTCCAGATCTCTAACACCACACGATTGATTATGCAAAGTCGCAAACAAAATATTGAGGGAAAGTGGGAATACTCGTCCAAAGCAGTGAAGATTCCATGGCATTAATGATGCATATTGCACCTCGGCTTATTATTATAAGGCAGCTGTTAACGTTTTAGAAATACTAATGATAAGGATAATGAAACAATTTTAACCATTTAATCCTCAAACGTGTTCGAGAAAATTTAAACTTTCACAGAGAAAATGTCAATTTGCAGATCCCCAACAAAAAAATTTTGAAAATTCCCCACTGAAATGATTAGCTCGGTTATTTTTTCAATAATATTGGTATGTTAGTCTGCAAATGAACATTCTCAAGACCGCTGCTATAGCTGGCTTTGGTCCATTTCAGTGTTAAAGCGTTAACAACAGATAGGTGGCAACGGTGATGCCAACAACAACGTCTGTACTAATGATGGCACGAGTAATCCATACACTTCGTTTATTTACTCGGGATTCCAACCAACAGATGTATTTCCCGATCTGCTCTCCAATGGAGCATTCCTAGCGTCGAGTAGCAACGAAGTCTACCGCCCTTACCTATTGAGTAATTTGTCAATTATTGTGAGCTGTCATTCTACCATAAATTACTGCATAGTATATCATTTGCTGCACACGCTTCGAATTGATCATCATACCATATGCACCATGTAATTACATCAGTGACTGAGCTCTTGTTGCGGCACGGCTGGAAAACCCATCTGATAGTTTCCTAACAGATGAACTATTAGCCTCGTTAAACATAAATCTTAACTCCATCCAACGCGCTTGATCTAAATTCTCTCTCCATTTCGTGATTAATTTGCCAGTATTAACGGACCATTAAATTAATTCAAATGCAATAGGCAGGAACAAGGACATGAATTTATCATTCTAACACATTTATTGGAAATGGTTGCAGAAAAGATGTCAACAGATTGTAGGCAGTGGTGTAATGTAGGATCATTCCACCAACGTTTTATTGAAATTGGACCATTGATTAAGGATTAGTATTTTGAATGATTTCCGAAAACGTTTCAGAAAATCAAAATGGCCACCAGAAAAATTGACCAATCTAAATTGTGAATAGATGTCCAGTAGCCTACCACCATAAGAGCCAAATCTGATGAAAATCTACCACGCTGTTTATGAGAGGATACGTTTTAAAGCATTTCTGCGGATAATCCAAGATGGCTGCTGAAACATAATGGACCAATCAAGGTTTTCATTGGAACTGTTTAAGCCTACTAGTCAGTATCATGGCAGTCATACCACCCAAATTTCGTTGAAATTGGCCAATTGATTACCGGTAAGGAGTAGCATTCTAAAAGAGTCCAGAAAAGTTTCGGAAAATCCAAGATGACCATCGAAAAAAAATCAAAATTCTGAATATAAGATCTGGAGTCTGACACCATATGCTCCTTCCAACCAAATGTATTTCAAATCAGACACAAAGGTTAGGATGACATGCTTTTTAAACCAGCAGTTGATGGATAATGGATGGACTGACAGATGGATGGATGGACAACAGACGGGCGGATGGACGACAGATGATTGTCAGGCCACGTGAGCTAATAATGGTATTATTAAATGTAGGATTCCTAGGCTATCTATCATGATAAGACCATAAACTTAGTCTGTACATTGGTCTTATCGAGGTTGGACTATTGTAAAAGCTTGCTTGCTGGCGCTCCTACGCCGCTCAATCATAAGCTCCAGTCAGTACAAAACACTGCAGCTAGGATTGTATCTCTCTGTGACAAATATGGCCATCTCTCCCCCGTGCTTCACGATGTACACTGGCTACCCATAGAACAGAGAATCCGGTATAAGATCCTATGCTTACCATACCAACGTCTAAACAGCATGGCGCCAACTTACCCGTCCGAGCTCCTACAGCCATATGCTCCCAGTCGCACTCTCCAATCTGAAAACAAGAAAATTCTCATAATTTCGAAGGCAAAAATGGTCACATATGGACAAAGGTATTTCTCTTTCGATGCCGCTTCGAAATGGAACAATCTGCCTTTAGGCCTCAAAACATGCCCTACTTTGCAATCATTTAAACTGAGTCTTTTAATACATTTCTTATAAAATAACATTATTTCGCAAGAATTTTTCCACTCCACTTATTGTAAGTGCTTAGAGCATGCTATTGCATGGAAATTTGCGCATTATAAATGTACTTACTATTATTAATTATTAGAACCTCATGTCAGTATTCTATTTCACCCTAGAATAATATGGAAATAGCTTGATGCCTTGAAATCAGAAATTGCTCTGTCAACGTTGACATGCAAGTCTGGTTTGTTTAATCGGATGTGTAGATTATTGGCAATGTTATGGGGGGAAATAATGTAGGCGTTTAGAACTCAGAATGCGGGAAATGGTTTCACAAAACATCTAATCTTTACAAATTTTAAGAAGATCAGACTAAACCTCTGAATCCATCCCTGATAGCAGCGTGACAACATGTGTCAGTATTGAAGATTCATGTTTTGTTAGGAAAGTGTTGGCTGTAGTCACATTCAGTGGCGTTCACAATAGGATTGAAGGTGCAGTCTACATCCAAATCAATAGCCGTGGAGTCATCCTCCTAACCACCTACTCTGTCGCCAAATCCTCCTGCACTCTCAAATATGACTAATCGTATTGATATGTGTGTGTTAGATACTATAATTTACTTATAGCATTTATTGGCAGTACTAAGATTACATAGAGTAGTTATAAAATAGCGGTGCCGGCGCACTTCTTCCTGAATGCAATGACAAAGGTGGCCACGCCTCCCAGAGGGGCTTCAGAATCCTGGCGCACTAACTGCTGAACGGCAGAGCTGCTCTATAGCTGCGCTATACTCAGAGGGGCTCCGAAGGAGGCGACTATGCCTCCCACAGGGGTTTCAGAAAAAGGCAGAGAATCGTGAACTGCGCTATACCCACAGGCCCCGCCCCACACCCGCCGGGGCTACCAAGCAGATACAAACTTCCATTTAGAGATATGCATATATAAAGTTACAGTATGAGTCTACAATTTAATGTTACAGATAATCAATCAGAGGCTGCCGTGCCGGAAGCTCTTCAGCCAGATGTTGCTGGGTATGTGGAATTCTGGGAATGTGAACGTGAATTATAGGATAATCTAAATGGAAATATTGATCGAGAGTAGGAACTGCGCCAGATAAACATTATGATCAATGCCGAGCTAGATTATTATAGGGAGTTTTTTTACTTTTATGCACCAGGGTTAGGTTATAATATGGATAATAATAGTAACGAGTTACTATATTATAGACAACTCGTTAGTGACGGCATCATCATCAATGAGTATAATGAGGAAGCGGTAGCAGTACTGCAGGCGGAAGTCCTGGAACGAGCTCAACGCATGGAGTCTGATGATGAGGGTTATGAGTCTGGTGACACATTATAACATGCAGCAGACAAAAAAACTAAAAAACCTATAAAACTCCCGGACACACATCGGCTGTAATATATATATATTACAGCCGATGTGTGTGCATATTAGAATATTCTAGATAACAGGTTATTAGCTAAATCTAGATCTTTTTTTTTAATGCACACATAGCTGAGATAGCTAGCACGTTTTATTATATGCCGAATTATACTTTAAAATCGCAGGTTCAAATCTCGCTATGTATTATGATGATGTAAACCGTGAAATATTACTTTCAATCACATAAAAAATTACACAGCTCTTTACTGCTACAAAAGATATAGACCTAGCCGACAGATTTTTTTCCTTATGATATTCATATCATAGATAGCGCATAACAGCCAAATCTAGCTTATTTCTTGTATTAACGCATTCATAGCCAAGATAACTAACATGTTTTATTATATGTTGGATTACTCTTTAAATCGCAGGTTCAAATCTCGCCATGCGTTATTAGCAAATGTTAAACAGTATAGCCAGATAGAGCACACTGGGCAACTTCATGTTGATGATGTTGATGAATGATGTTGATGATGATGAATGATGTTGATGAATGATGTTGATGATGTTGATGATGATGATGATGATGATGATGATGGTGATGATGTGGATGATGTGGATGAATGATGATGATGTGGATGAATGATGATGATGATGATGTGGATAAATGATGATGATGTGGATGAATGATGATGATGATGATGATGATGATGATGATGATGATGATGATGATGATGATGATGATTGATGATGATAATGTATGATGTTGATGATGTTGATGAATGATGCTGATGATGTTGATGAATGATGTTGATGATGATGAATGATGTTGATGAATGATGTTGATGAATGATGTTGATGATGATCGATGATGATTATGATGATGATGATTGATGATGTTGATGATTATAGACATAATGCTGGATCACAAATACATGCCACGCCTGTCGTTCCAACTGTCTCGATATCACACAAACACATAGTCACGACCGGTGTCACATCGATATGAGGGGATTACCCACAGGCCCTTCCAGCTGCCTTGACTACGCTCACTTGGCAGAACGCCGTCTGCACCATGGCAGAGTTTGGCATGCTCACATGTGACACAGAGAATGTGGTGTTCCAGCTGTCGGGATGACATTAGCGGAAGCAGACATCCCCGCCCCACCCTTTCTACACCATAGAAGTGACAGTTAGACTAAATTTCCACACGTGGGTGAAATCGGTCGTAGATATTTTTTCGCATATGGTCACGGAAGGGATTGTACTGGGGCTCGTCTCTGAAGTGGACCCACTTGGCATCTAATATCATGGCTGTCCTCGCTGTACCAGCAGCGTGTTGTGCCAACAATGCGGCATGCGAGGCCGCGAGTATGAGCAGTAGTATAACCAGCATCCTATATATGGAGGGTTAAACCAAACAAGGTGAATCCCTCGAGAAATATCTGTGTCATATCGAGTCCTGTGCCGTCCTCAATGTTGATCTTCATCCCATCTGGGGCCGATCATAGCTGCTTCCCTTTACCACCAGCTATAAGCCACAACTCTAGCACAATGTTTGTTGTTTGCGGACTTGTGAGCCCGATATGCTCGAGCAGCTTCACGGAGACCTTTGCCTTAGAGGAGTGCGACACACCCTCTATCCGTAAGACACCTTCCTGAATATTGATAGCTTCCTCTCGTCCATCAGAGGGGTGACGAAGCAGGCACTTTCCTCCAGTGACCCCAATCTGTATATTATACATATATATATATATATATATATATATATATATATATATATATATATATATATATATATATATATATATATATATATATATATATATATATATATATATATAGGGTTTAAACGGAGTGTATAGCCATGACGATTGTCCGATTGCTACTCCAAAATGGGGAGAATGTCATCAGACCATCTCTAGTTTGTAGACGTGTGGTTCAGTATCGCATAGAATGGTAGCCCAGCATTCCACCACGTACGTACACGCCAATGTGTTACATCTGCCACCGGGAGGTACCTACCACAGCTCACTGGCTGATGTATAGTTAGACGTGATAGAATATCTGCCAGGAGCCACCAGCAAACTGTGAAAAGTGATCAGCCCCAACATGTTCACCTACGTAAATCACCTGTTTGACAGCTCCATCATTGGTCTATATGCCAGCATGAATGGGCTGTCAGATGCCCAATTAGAGTTTATTGACATATCCCCCATCATGACGATATCATATAAGACCTATCAGGCATTCGCTGAGATGTTGAAAAAGGAGCAGCCACACACACCCTTCCTTGTTCCTCTGGAACAGAAAGATATAGTTGTACAGGAAATGAGTTGTCGACAAGAAGGCAGCGACTGCAGTCGGTGAGCCGGTATGAACAGAATGCCAGACAGGCAAGGAGACGAAGGGACAACAACTCTGTCCAAGAATGGGAGAGCCTTATCCAGCAGGAGGAGAGCATGGTTGGACGAAGCTTGTATGATTCATGTAATCATATCACGGGTGATGAGTCTGTAGAGCAGTGGGAAGAGGAAAGGGTGCAGAAGTATAAATCCAAGAAATTCCACCAACGGCGGGCATGCTATCAGAGTGACAAGGTGAAGTTCCAGTGAAGTTCCAGTGTCACGGCTGCACAAGCTACTGGCCTCTGACATGTTGTTCCGACAGCTGGATGATGTGTGTTTGAGGGAGGTATGCCTTTGCACCAATCAGCTCACACGCTTCGCCAGGCTTTCCAAGATGAATCCCACAATAACTTATCAACAGATCCTACAGATGTTGCAGTGCTAGCACGAGTTTAAGGCATATATATATATATATATATATATATATATATATATATATATATATATATATATATATATATATATATATATATATATATATATATATATATATATATATATATATATATATATATATATATATATATATATATATATATATATATATATATATATATATATATATATATACCAATGGCTAACTCGGAGTGGCGAAAGCAGCCTGAATTATATCCCGCATTACCACCTGAGGAGGTAGGCACAGTCCACAGCTGGAGACTCCAGCAGATTGACACTATCAGACAGAATCTTGTTCATAAGACAGAAAAGTACAGCAGAACGTGCAGGCAATACAACACAGCCTACAACAGTCTAGTACGCACGACCACAGCTGTGGATGTGATTAGAGCCAGTGCTGGTGTGGCCGCCGTTGCCACCCTCGCCACAAGGGTGGGTGCTATCGTTGCTATCCCACTGGGTGGCGTGACCCTTGCCGCTACTGTCCTGGCCACTGGCTTGGCAGTTGGACAGCATCAGATCACCAGGAAGCTGGAAAAGCATGCTAAGGATGTAGCACTAGCACAGAGCAGCCTACGGGCTATTGACGAGTCTGTCAGCAAAGCTCTCGAGGATGGGCAGGTCAGTGATGAAGAGTACCACCATATATTGAAGCTCCAAACCCTGTACTGCACAGAGGAACCCAAAACACACCAGAAATACCTCAACGGCTCCAGCGGGCGGCCGGACATGGAGGAGTTAAAAAAGGAGATGCTGCAGCAGAGCCGCATCGAAGATCTCTACGGTACCAAATAGTATGTTGTGTCCGTGGCTGGAACAGTGGCTTTAAGATGACGACTATAGATGACCTTCCCGACAATCGACCAGAGCCAACCACCCCTCCTGGGTACACTCTTGACCCGCTCGACATGTGGTCTCCTGGATGACATACCAGACCTAACACCTATTTCGATCACAGTCGACGGGCTGTCCAGCATCAGCTTCTCCATCAATCCACGACCACTGACCAACCTTGCAATTACCATCAAGGATGCGAAGAAAGCTCATACCTGGATGGCAGGCCAGAATCTCTCGTTCTGGAATCAACAGTTGAACTGTGCTGTGTGGTGTGCCACAGCAGGATGCGGCGTTGGCGTGGGTTTGCTGCACTCCTATTCTGGTACCCCGGAAGCTGTGCTTATTGCCAGCTGTTTCAGATTTCATGTGTACTACACGGTGAGGCAAATCCTCCATGAGCTGGGCGCAAGCCTGCCTGATACGAATGATTTCGATCTGCAGACTGCGGGAACCATGAGCTACAGCCTCTCAGCAGCCAGTAGACTCCAACAAGAGTTCAACGCCCACTCAGACTATCGTTTCCATGGTGGAGACAACAGCAGTCTAGGCGTTATGCATGGTGACCCGAGATGAGACTACTCAGGCTTCCCCTATCAAACACCCCGAAAAATCGGCGTCGGAAGACAGCGATGTTCTCATTCGATCCAGACTCAGAGCCCCGAGCACTGCTGCAGAATATGCGTATAATCGGAATCAATCCAGAGGCGTGAAAATACTTTGTCCCATACACAACCTCAGGGCGCACACCTGCAGGGATCGTTCGAATCAACCAGTCCTTAGAAGCAGTATGTTTTTGTCTCCTGCTGCGCCACTCCATAGACTGGGTGAGCGGGAAAGAGGTGCAGCAGTCTCGTTGAGGACATGATCATTGTTGCAGATCGCAGTAGCCTCATTGCCAAGTTCGACTTCGCTATATCACCACACCTACAACTTATTCCAAGAAATATGATTGTGAATGTCGAGGATCTGAAGGCTAGTGGGTACAATAACATGATAGTCGAGGGGAATTCTCCAGGTGTGCATTTTGGTTTTAACACTGACATCAACTCCGCCACGCATGTCATTCCGGCAACATCTAGGTCCCCGCGGTCTCCTACGACAGCTGGAACAGCAATTCTGACTGCTGGAACAGCAGACGACAAACAGCGACGGCTAAAACAGCAATTCCGACAGCTAGAACAGCAGGCACCCACCACCCCAGCCCAGCACTGCTAGCAGGACGATAGCCCTACGAGTCGTGTTAGGTCTGGCTATTGCTGTGCTCGCCACCAGTCTTCTCGGTCGTGGTTCCCACTAGCTACAACTCTTCCGCCTGTTCCAGAGGAACAAGGGGAGTCATGGCCGAGATTGCCTGAACTAGCTTGGCCTGCCCGACAGCCCCCCAAACACGCTGTCAGCATACACACCAAAGGACTGTATGGTTCGGTGGTACACCTTTTTACAGCTTGTAGTAGCGCAGAGCTTTATTCAACTCAGTGTCGGGGGTGCCATGGATGCCTGCAACTGCTGGAACACGTCCGACAGAAGAATCCTTTAGTACGCAGGAGCTGCTCTATGATACTGCCTCCCATAATGAGGCATTCGACGAAGGAAATCTGCCCCTTACCAAATCCTAGGTATAGTTTCACAGCTGTCAGCTACTCTGCTACCTCAGCATTAGAGAGCTGGTCGAGCTCATCTGGTGACTTCTTCTTATAATCTTTCAATTCGATGCGGAAGACATCATAATACCTAGTACATAGTACTAGTAGGTCCATGGTTTAAGCCCCTATATAAATATGGATAAATATGAATATTCCCGAGTACCAATCTAATCAGCTAACAGATGCCGATTGGTCAGCTCTGCTCAGTGCTCTCGAGGTAGAACATACACGTTTAAATGCATTGTATACTTGTCTTTATAGAGACAGATTAAACAATGATGTCAACAGTACAGATTGTAAAGCAACTCCCGGAGAGCCATGCGAGTCTCCAGAAGGTGGAGAAGCTGCTCAAAAGCAAAACCCAGAAGCTACTGCGACATGCTAAGCCCTTGGCCATTTATGTCACCAGTAACATAGCCGCGAATGTGGCCATGGTAAAGATGACAGGTGGTAATGAGGTTATTCCTGCCGCTAGAGCCGCTGTCCTTGCTACAGTGGCGAGTACGGTTGTCGCCCACTGTCTAGGAATAACACATCCCATCCCAAAAATCACCATCAGTGGTGCCTCCTATACTGTTGCCGCCAAGATCATGGGCGAACGCATCCCTCTAATGAAAGCCACGGTTCTAGGGCTAGCGACGAGTGCTATGGTCGAGATCATCGTGACCTATGTTTAGGTTTAAGCTGCTATGTATAGCAATATATTGTATACCACAACAATGTCTCTGTCACTCACAGACCTAGAGAGCAAAGAGCTAGGTGATCTCGCTCACGTGGGTGAGGCACGCCTCGGTTCAGAAAACACTGTTGCCCCATCTCCTTCCTAGACTTCGATGAGAATTGAGAACCTCGAGAGATCCGAGGTACCATCCTAGCCAGAGATCTCGTCGGAAACTCTGACATGGTAGGGCAATCAGCCATCAACAAGGCCAAGACTGCATACAAGGGGATGGGCATCAAAGACAGACCAGTGATTCGAGGTATGCTCAGAGTTGACGAGGCTGGTGCCATCAAGGTTATGGCAGAGTCATACACACAGGACCTGGTTAAGGATCTCCTTAAACCACGGAGCTCATTTCAACAAGATGGGAAGAATCTCAAGGTAGGCACCATCAGCCTGAGTCATATCACGGTGGATGGCCAAGCGAATACAACTGCAAAGCTCCAACTACCCGAGGTGAAGAAGTCAGGATTATTTGGTCTGCCATTTAAGATCGCATAATAAGCATGGCTGCTCGAGCTTGCATCATATGAATACTCGAGTTGCTAGACACTGCGGGTACTGACACATGGCCTCTGCATTACCTTCTTAGCTGTTGTTGGGATGTCATGCTTGATGCCTCTATCGCATCCTTCATATCCACCGGCGGTACAACGCTACCCACACAGCAGGCAAAAAAGCTGGTACAGGAAGTACTGCCATTCTCCCAGATATAGACGAGGGTACGGCTGAAGAGCTATTAACCATCCTTCAATCGCACGTGCAAAATGTTAGTGCCATACAGTAGTAGACCAAATGATGCCGGTCAGGTGGTGCTGATCATTGCTCCATCAGGACATGGGAAAAACATCTTGCTGCGGGCCCTGCTCGCTGAACAACTTCAATCTCGATATATCCTCCTGGTGTCCGACTCCGCTGCTGAGGTAGTCGACAATAACGAGCAGTGGTACAATGGTCCAATCACCAAGACGCACAACCTGCAAGCACTTCTGGAGAAGCTGCTCGCGGCTCGACTAACTGAACCACTTGTTCTAGTTATCGACGACCCTGCAATGGACCAGAAGACAGTCTTCTAGTTATCGACGACCCTGCAATGGACCAGAAGACAGTCACATACGTCAGCAGCATCACCAGACACATTCGGCACAACAAGATCACTGTCTTCATCCTCTTTCAGAAGTACACCCGTGAGATATCGCCAGATATATGTTCCATCATTCTTCTGCTTATTGAGAGTGACCCTGAGAGCAGGACTGAACTTGGCTCCTTTGAGGTCAAGTATTGTTTCTATCAGTTTCTTTACAATCTTGTTTTGGTTATCTGCTATGAAAGCATCTGAGCATAGCGCGGCTATAGCGGAGCTCTGCCTTTCAGCAGTCAGTGCACCAGGATTCTGAAGCCCGTGTGGGAGGCGCGGTCGCCTTTGTCGTTGCATTCAGGAAGAAGTGCGCCAGAACCGCTATTTTATAACTACTCATAGTGTTTGGCAAATGATATGGGTTTAGCAAAGTAATAACGTTACAGCTATACCGTACCCCTATCCATGCCTGCAGCTTCCAGTCTCTGGAACTAGAATTTGGGATGGAATTCTGGGAACGCATCCATGTCATCGGGGGGTGGAGGTCATTCCATGGGTTCTTTGTTTGTTTGGTGAATGACCACATGGTACTGACAAGAAAGAAACCCCTCGCAACCACAAGATGTGGCTAAAATAACTTTACTATCACTCCAACCAAGCTGATGATGATCTAAATTAATAATTAGACTCGTAGGTAGCAACAAATCTCACCCCAATAACGCACACAATCACAGTATCTTCTTCCTCGTGCGGTAATTATTGAACAGCAGTATTGGAGAGGTGATGTTCCCTTAGACAGCAATGACCTTTAGCAAATATCTAACATAGGCCCATTTCATGTCGTTGCAATCCTGAGGCTGAATACTTGACAGGGAAATGGTTAACAATATTATTACGCCTATATGTAGCGTGAAATTGCTTTTGAAGACATAGATGGTGGTTTACCGATGCGGAAGATGATAGGACCATGGCACCCGGCAACTGTTTTAAATGGCATTTTGACAATTCATACCATGTCCTTTATAGACATGTTTAGTAATATAACCCACTACTGAGAAAGCTATCCTTAAGCTACTTAGGCATGCACAATAGTAAGAGAATAAATGGTTGCACCCACCTGTCGCTCTCTGTATCGCTTATTTCTAACCAATCATTATTCCATCCCTTGGCGACAACTTACTGAAGCAATGAACTGTGTAGAACATGCGTACCGCACAGAGAATTGCGCGCGTGACAAATGAATTTAGAATTAAATGGTGGTAAATGGTTTTCTTTTATAATACGAATACATATAATCTTGTTTATCAGCCGGAGATTTTACTCGAACTGAGCATTAAAGCAGATGAGAGAATGGAAGGTTTTTCTGACGTAAAAGTCAAGTAGAATTCTAATCTCAAGCAGTCACCTTTATATATTCATTAGTCTACTACCTGTTAACTAAAATTTTCAAATAATCAAGCCGAGTTTCAAGCCTTAAAATATTTGGGGTCGTACTTTTATTATTAAACACTTACATAATTTACTTTTAAAAATAACTGGATGTCCATGTTTACGTGTACGTTAAAAATAACCTCTAGCATCTACATTTCATATCAGATGTTAGTTTGGAACGGTGGAACATCTCTTCGAGCCACTCGTTAGAGCACTTTCGCAGTCCCTGACTTCTAACAAGTACATATCTTAGATATTTTGAGAGATCCGCGAACATCGGACAATGGATGAATCCGATCTGCCCATCAAGTATATGACGTCATAATCAATTATGTCACATGTTGGCTGACGTCACAATGAAAATACGTAATGAACGCTTAATAATCCGTCAAATGTACGAATTGTATGGCTTTAATATTTAACAAACATTCAATTGAAAATTTTGAAAGTAACTTCACAGGGCGTTATTGCTGCCATAATTTCAAAATATTTATTAAGCTCGCTGTATAATTACCATGAAATTGGGATTCTAGGAATTCAGGATTCAAAGTACCATAAATCGATCACAACACGCGCTAAGAATGGACAGAGCTTAGCTAGAAATGGGCGGGGCATGGCTAATAATGGATTCATACATTGAGATTGGAAATAGTGCCCAAACCACATCTTGAACTTGAGTTACTACCGCTACTATATCGGTGCTCATGTTGCTAGACCCACTACTACTACTACTACTACTACTACTACTACTACTACTACTACTACTACTACTACTACTACTACTACTACTTCTACTGTTGCTGCTGCTGCTGTATCACTATTGCTACTGCTGTCGTCGTCGTCGTCGTCGTCGTCGTACCCCCTGCCGCCGCTACTACTACTACTACTACCACTACTACTACTACTACTACTACTACTACTACTACTACTACTACTACTACTACTACTACTACTACTAAAAATGAAATAATTACATTCCAATATCGACTGTGCTATATCATAGTGCGAGTGCGTCGTCAATGACAGGGTTCTTAGAACTAATGCTTGACAATAATACAAACTACTGCTGCTGCTGCTGCTGCTGCTGCTGCTGCTGCTGCTGCTGCTGCTGCTGCTGCTGCTATTACTACTACTACTACTACTACTACTACTACTACTACTACTACTACTGCCGCTACTACCTCCACTTCGGCTGCTGCTGCTGCTGCTGCTGCTGCTGCTGCTGCTGCTGCTGCTGCTGCTGCTGCTGCTGCTAGGTCTACTAAATAGCTAGAGAATGTCATATATCGCAAAATATCTTATTTCTTCGTAACTTTCTACGACTGACCCATAATTCAGTAGTAACGATATTGTTTTGCCGTTTAGCGTTGTTTGCCCGACTCATAATAGCTCCCGCAAAAATGGTCAGTTAGCGTGACAGTTTGCGTCCCCTCTAAAATAGCGTGGTCGTCTTGAATACCGAGGAAAGAGTTGTGTGTTATTACCGAGCCATTTGCGCGCCCGCTAACGTGTGCGTGCATTTTATGAATAAGGCCCCTGACTCTCATGACCAGAATTTCAATAAACAAAATTATAGAATGTTATAATACTTGTATTCCAGTTGTTATTGGCCAATGTATCGATGGGTTCCGTTACGCTGTCTGTCTGTCTGTCTGTCTGTCTGCTGATAGTTTCAACCTATTGTGACTAAATTTGGACACATGTTTCCTTATATCAAGAGGATGGAGCAGCATGATATTGATGCCAAAAGCCAAGGCCACCACGACCTTCACATAAAATTTAATTGTTTCCAGTTAGGTTTCTGGTTTTGTCTTATATCTCAGGATTGGTTCATCATATTGGAACTATATTTGTATCCATGCTTCCTTATATCAACCGGATGCAGCACAATCCTATTGATATACCCATGTGACCTTGGTATAAAATTATTAAATTCGATTAGGTTGTTGGTTTAACTCAACACATACTATCGCACATCTCTGAATCGGTTCACCCTATGCTTGAATATAACTTGGTCACATGTTTACCTGTTTACATGTATCAAGTGGCTGAGGTAAAATGATATTGAGGTTAACGGGCAAGGTCATTGTAACATTTGACTTGTATAGAATGCAGACGTTAACACTTAGGTTCTTCTGCTTAGTGTTTCTTGCCTTTATTTCAGCAGTGGCAAAATTATTGGAACTAGTAGGAGCAGCACAAAGACATTCAGGCTTTTGAGGTCATGGTTACTGTGATCTTGATACACATTAGATTAGCGTGTGGAAATACAAAATGCCAAAATATATGTATTTGCCAATATACCGTCAGTGTAACACTGATGTCTTGTTACATCATATCAAAGAAGGTGTCCAGTTATCAAACCGTTGTAGCTCCTCTGTATAGATTTAAAAGATGGCCCGTCAGTAATATGGTGGCCTACGAGAAATATTGAGGTTGACATATATACTCATTATCGGATTAAATTTAATTTTTCGCCAATTCATCTTCTTCTTCTTTTCGTTCGCTGATCATACCGCCAGTCCTGTAAGTGACTATCGACATGATCATAAGCGTTAAGTGCGTGGATCCATGGTTTATTAGAGTACGCCGTGCGGCCTGGAACCTCCGTCTTCAGCACTCGAGGTTTCTGTCAGGGTTACCTCACCCTTACCTCTTTTAGTCGCCTCTTACGACACGCAGAGGATACGGAAGGTGTATTCTAAGCCCCACCTACAGGGCAAATTCATCGATTTGTTCGGTTACTCAACCTGTCTGTTTGTCTGTCTGTTTGTTTGTCGGGTCCGATCTAGAGGGGTTTTTTGGTTTATGTCCATATATCATCTTACATCTCGGCATTGCTTCCCCTATTGGCACTGGCCTTAGACACATGCTTCTTATAACAAGGGATTAAGCATAATTATATTGACGTCATGAAGTTAGAGTGTTACGTCACTGTTAGTTTGGTATAACTATTTTTTATGGCTGTGATTTTGGTTGTGCTCAACATATCGTCTTATATCTCGGTATGGATTCATCCTATTAGGAGTATACATGGACACACGCTTTCTTATTTCAATGGGGATTGAGCACAATGATCTCGATTTGAAAGTCCATGGTCGATGTGACCTTGGTATAAAACTATTTTTACGGGCTTTTTAAAGTTTTTGGTTTAGCTCAATATGTCTTCTTATATCTCGGCATGGTTTCGCCCAATTTGAACTAAACATGGACACATACTTATAACTAGGGGATTGAGCACAATGCTATGGACGTCATGAGATCAAGGTCATTGTAACATTTGACTTGTATAAAATGCAAACAGTTAGTAGTAGTAGTAGTAGTAGTAGTAGTAGTAGTAGTAGTAGTAGTAGTAGTAGTAGTAGTAGTAGTAGTAGTAGTAGTAGTAGTAGTAGTAGTAGTAGTAGTAGTAGTAGTAGTAGCAGCAGCAGTAGTAGTAGTAGTAGTAGTAGTAGTAGCAGCAGCAGCAGCAGCAGCAGCAGCAGCAGCAGCAGTAGTAGTAGTATATTTTAGCTTGCACTGTTTTGACATGTTAGGTTTGTATTGTTATTCTATTAATAAAGCTTGCTATTTCAACCGATTTTTTATGGGGGTTTGCAAGCCTTTTTAAAGGAGTTCCTCCGTGAAGTGTATCCGACTGCGTCAGCGTCGGATTTTCAAAAAAAAAAAGGTAGTAGCAGTAGTAGTAGTAGTAGTAGTAGTCAATCATAGCACATGCTGTCTTTTGGCTCTGCTAATTACGTCGATTTTAGACGGTTTCTACTACTCACCCATGCTTATTTTTTGTCCTGTTGTTGTATAAGTGTATATACGTTAGTTTAGTTATATTTAATTTTGCAAGTTTTGTTGTGGGAGGTCGTTTTTTGCGACGAATGTTTTCAGGCTGCAGTAATTTATTTATCACTGCTGTGGCCATTTCAGCCGGCCTCCTCTGTTGTGTATCGCTTTTTCTGTCCTATTGTTGTTGGGATTTTTCCCATTTCACGGTCCGTTATATTAGCGCTTTTATTGTTGGCTGACTTTATATTCTGGCTGTCCGTGCTGGATTTTCAGTCGTAGAGAGAGTCGCTACATTCTCGGCTTACTGTTGAGCTAGAGCGCCGCTATATTATCGCCCTATGCGTTAAAGCATGTCTAGCAAATATAAACAGGAAGTGAGCCTTAGGGTGACGACTGGCGGGTGGAGTGTGGGGGCCATTGACCTTTATCATGGACTGAAAGAGGTTGTTGGTTCAGGTCCCAAGGTGTTAAAGGGCCTGATTAATATAAGCAGGTCAGTGTGGCATGTTACGGTATGCAATGAGGGAATTAAAGACAAATTATTGGAGGATGGACTGATTGTCAATGGAGAAGTCTGTAAGGCACAGGAAATAGATTCAGATAAACTGCTAATTAAAGTGAAGGCGCCATTAGAAATACCTAATGAACGAATTAGCGCAGAAATGGCCAAGTATGGTCTAGTAGTTTCAATAGAGAATGAGACGTACCAATTTGACAGATCTCTAGAAAATGGAGTTAGACGAGTGTGGATGAAGGATATTTCAAAACCTCTTCCAAGTACGCTCTCAATTGACAATACGTTCTTTCTGCCGTTATGGTACAGGGGCCAGATCAAGACATGTCGCATTTGTACCAGTACCGACCACCTAGCTAGCGCATGTCCGCATAAGGACAAATGCTTAATTTGTGGGTCAACTGATCACTATAAATGGCGATGTAAGGAAGCAACAAAGAATCAAACTCGAAGTGCTTCAGGACCAAAGAATCACCAGGAGCCTGAACCGGCTGCTGTAGCTGCCGTTTACAAAACGGCTACTGCAGCTGATGTTCATAAACCAGCTAATCCTGTGGTAGTAGACATGGCAGATTCTATTGAGGTATTGAGCGAGAACGTGACACAAACTCCTGTACCAATGGCTAAGGCTGTTAGTTTAACATCCGAGTCAGAAAGTCTACAACTAGGGCAAACACGATTCAGATCACAGTCCACTGAAAGCGCTGATAATTCAATACTAGATCAGGCCTCTCTGACTGTTACCTTGAAAGGTGTGGAAGATAAAACAGATATTGATGTTGGAGCCAGCAAAGAATTAACAAGCACCAGTTCCAGCATTCCTCGCAAGACAGAAAGTAGTCTTAAGCGACAAAAAGATGACTCAAGTTCAGATTCTGATGTTGAAGAAGACCATGTTCATGATATGTCATATGATTATGATGATAGCGTATCTGTTGCTGATTCGGATATATCTGTCAGTACACAGAGTTCTCAAAATGCGGAAATGGTTATGTACCGCTCAGAAACAGGGCAGGTATTGATCCCTTACATAACAAAGAAGGGTGTGCGCTATCGTCAGTTACGCAATGATTCTGATGTATCAAAATATCAGCATCTGACAGTAATTGAATTAAACACCTCAGAATTCAATGAAAAGATTGGTAAATGGGCGAAAAAGAACTTGAGTAAGAAAAACAAATCAAATTAAAATATGTCCGTTTTAAATTTATGTTTTAAAATATTTTTAATGTTAATTTGCACATTAAATTGCAGAGGTTTAAATGACGAAATAAAACAACATGTACTATTAGATGAATTAAAGGCAAGAAAAGTTGACATTATTATGCTGCAGGAGACAAAATTACAAGATATAGAGGTTATTGAAAGGTTCAGGTGTTTGACGAATGGAGAACTCTATTACTCTGTTGCCAATGAACCGAGTGCAGGTGTTGCAATTTTGTTTCTCCCAAAATGCCTCAGCTGGATACATATCATTTCTTCTTCAGCTGATAACAATGGGCGGTGGGTTAAAGTTGTAATCGACATAGAAGGGTCAAATTACACTTTAGTTTCAGTCTATGCACCGGCGTTGCATTCTGAAAGATGTACATTCTTGTCCAGTATATCACCCATTCTTAATGATAATGCTGACAATATTATCCTGGGTGGTGATTTTAACTGTGTTATGGATGGGACGCGAGACAGAAGTTCACTTTCTAGCTATGGTGACACATCGCATCGCAGACTTAAAGCTATATGTGATGCAGAACATTTACTGGGTAGTTATCGAATATTAAATCCAGAGGGTTGTGATTTCACATGGCATTCAAATAACGGCCAACTCGCCTCTAGAATAGATCGAATTTATATTCAAAGAACATTGAAAGGAAATCTGGTAACTGCTGGTATGTATCCCATTACGTTCTCTGACCATGACATGTTTTACATTACGCTGGATAATGCCGACTGGGTTAAACGCGGCCCTGGATTTTGGAAAATTAATAATTCGCTGCTAAATGAACCTAAATATCAAACTTGTGTTAAAAGTTTTTGGCAACATAAGCTTCGAAACAAAAATTCCCATGACAATTTAATAACATGGTGGGAAGATGTAAAAGTTGGATTTGCCCATATTTCAAAACAATATGCCATTGGGAAAGCGCGAATGATGCGCAAGGAGAAGAAAGCACTTGAGCGTTCTCTGTTTCTCCTAAGTAGGAAGGTTGTGAATGGTGATAGTCAGCATAGTGAACGGCTAAGCGATATAAAATCAAAGCTTACGCAAATAGATAGATATAGGGCTGAAGGTGCAATAACAAGGAGCAGAACACAAATGTATATCGAAGGAGAGAAACCAACGAAATACTTTTATGGGCTCGAAAAATCTAGAGGAGTTGAGAAATTAATTAGGAGTTTAAATAACAACGACAACGGCAACAACGACGGCGGCAACAACGGCAACAACAACAACAACCAAAATTGCTCTACGCAAAAGGAAATTATGGAAACGGTAGAAACATTTTATCAGATGTTATATAAATCTGATAATAGTAATGATATAAAGTCATCTGAGATGCTAGCCAATGTCAAAAATGCATTCTCAAAATCCAGCACGGAATTCTGTGAGCTCCCATTAACACTAGCTGATCTGACCACTTCTCTAAAACATATGAAGGGTGGCAAAGCTCCAGGAGGTGATGGACTTAGTGTGGAATTCTACCAGACATTTTGGCATCTCATTGGGCCAGAGTTTATTCAAGTAATAAATGAAATTTTCTCACATGGTAGACTCCCTTCTACCATGTCGCAAGCATATGTTCAACTTATATTCAAGAAAGGGAATCGACAGAGCCTAGAAAATTACAGACCCATCTCGCTCCTCTGTGTCGATTATAAGATTATTTCGAAAGCGCTTGCTAAAAAACTTGCTAGTGTTCTGGATGAAGTTATCCATACAGATCAAACTTGCTCTATTCCAGGCCGCTCTATCTTGACCAATACATTTTTAATTAGAGACATTATACATTTGGTTGAGAAAGGTAATGCCCCAGGAGCCATTATAGGTTTAGACATCGAAAAGGCGTTTGATCGATTAGAATGGGAGTTTATGTTTAAATCACTCAGTCACATTGGTTTGGGACCAAATTTCATAAAATGGATCCGAATTCTCTATGGCAATATTAGCAGCAAATACCTCGTAAACAATTTTAAAAGTCAGCCCATTATTTTAGAGCGTGGTGTGCGTCAAGGGGTGTTCATTGTCTCCCGTGTTATTCGTCATAGCAATGGAGGCATTAGGAGCAACCCTCAGGGAGGACCCACTTTTTCATGGTATAGATATTCATGGTGTAAATCGGCCCATAAAGGTGTCTCAATATTCCGATGACACAACTGTCTTTGCGGGCACCAATGCTGATTTTAAAAGGCTTGACACGATTTTATTGGATTTTCACATCGCCTCTGGCCTGAAGATAAACAAAGCTAAATCAGTTGGATTATTTCTGGGTCAGTGGAAGAGTAGGTGTGATAAGCCACTGGACATCCGATGGACAAATGAATCAATTAAAATTCTAGGTATTCACTTCAGTAGAGAGGGTGAAGAGAACCTTAACTGGGAAGAGAGAATAGCTAAAATGAAGAAAACCTGTAATGCGTGGAAGCATCGGCATTTAACTATTTTCGGCAGAACATTGGTTATAAATACCTTAATACTTTCAAAGTTATGGTATACAGCCTCTGTTATATATATGCCCAAATATGTCGAATGTGAAATAAATAGAATGGTCCGAGAATTTTTATGGGAAGGTAAGGCATGTCTTGTATCACAGGATGTTTTCATGAATGATTTAATTCATGGCGGGCTTAATCTTGTAGATGTTAGAATGAAGAGCATGTCATTGCGTTTCAAATTTTTTAATGCATTGCTTCATTCTGATATTCAGTGGGCAAATGTATCAAGGTCGTTAATAGAAAGCTTCATAAAGCCTTTCTCAACCAAAAGCTTTTTTTGTGCCAAAAGTCCTCCCCCGAATTACACGCGAGTTCCTCCACATTTTCTCGAGCTTAAAACTGGTTTTGATGCGTTTATTAAAGTTGACGATGTACCACTATACTGGGAAAATGTTTTACAATTGGAGCTATGGGGCAATAATCACAGCACTCATCAAGGCAAAGCTATGTACTATCCATCAATGGCAGGGAAAGGCATTAAATATGTATGTGACATTGTTGACCCTATTCGGAGGGGATGGAAATCATTGGCTGAGATTTGCTACGTTACTGCTCTTCGACCAATAGATGCTACGCGTCTGTTAGCTCGCGTACAAGAAGCTATACCGAAAGCTTGGTTCTCTCTAGACAGTGCCGATCTTACTGATGAAGAAGCTGAACTAAAATTCATCAGTAATGATAAGGAATTTTCCTGCAGAATGGCAGTAAGCAGCTGGTATAAGCTCCTTAGGAAACTACATGCTATACCTCCAAGAGCTATTTATGCATGGCAGCAGCATGGTTATAATATTCCGAACTGGGAGATAATATGGAAAAACATACATTTACCGAATATTCCCAATCAGGCAAGAGATATAGTTTGGAGACTAATACACAGAAAACTTTGGGTTAAACATCTCATGACAAAAGCAAAACTGTGTGCTGAAGATGATAATAAGTGCGTTTTCTGTGTAAGCTCTGAGGAAACATTGGTACATCTATTCGTTGAATGCCGTGTTGTAGTTCAGTTCTGGGTATATGTAAATAGGATTTTATCAGATCTCGGTGTTCCTACATCGGACATAACACCACACAATATTTTATTTCATGACCTTGCAAATGAGTCACTACAAATAAATAATAAAGTTATTGTGTTAGTCTGCTTAAGCATTGGAATTTGGAGCATTTGGAAACATCGCTGCTCCGTAGTGCATGATGCAAATGCTACTCTCACACACGATCATTTAAAATGTTTAAATGGGATATTTTATGCGTTATTGTCACATTGTGTTAGAGGCGAATGCCATAAGTATATTAAAAAACAAAATCGAAAAACGTTTAAAAGAATATGGTGCAGAGGTAGATTAATATCATTTGAAAATGACAATCTGTCCATCAAAACACCGCCATGATTATTTAACCTTTCATTTAATGTGCCGAATACGTAAATATTTTAACACTTATATTACATCCTTGTCAATTTGTGTTTAATTTAATGTTGATTATGGAAGTATATTTTTAAGAATAAATTTTTAATGTAGATTTACCATTTGGTAGGAAATCGTTTGAATGGAGGCTGTTGCAGCCTGATGTAACTGCCGTTTCCAGACATTCGGTTTTAAAATTATCAGTCGTCTGTTATTTGTTATGGACAGAGCAAAATGCACTGTAAAATTCTGGCCTAAAATCATCCTATGTTTATGAATTACAAACGATCCAGTGTTATATTTTGGAACCGCCTTATCATTGTAGCTAAGATCGTTATAAAATAGCAGCGAGTTTTGTCATTGTTTAACAATGTACGATCCCGGATAATTTTAGAATCTCTCTCAAAAGGTAAAGAGAAATATTTAAATGCCGCGGAGATATTACTATTGCGCGCCGCGCTGCTGACAAAGTGTTTGCGTTTAAATGCTCGCGCTTTGTTGGCTATATAAAAGATTACCCGGGCCTATTCAGAATAGAGCATACTAGATGTTTAATTTGATCAAAATAATAAACGTATGGCATTTATTTTATTAGTATATACTTACTGTGACAGAACAGATATTTCAAAAATACTATTAGGACGAAAAGACTGATAAATATGTAATTAGATTTTTAATGTTAATTAACATTTAATCCTTTGAACCCAGACTTCCACGAATATCACGTTCCGGACAATCGTACGTGTAAGCTGTTGGATGTTTTGAAATTGTTTGGACTGGAACCCGTTGCTGCCATATACAGGAACGACTCCCAGTTAGTTGTGTTTCAAAATATTCAACAGAATACTTATATTTATTAAAATAAAAATGATTTCTTTCGTGTTTGTCCCTTGAAGTTCAAAGAGTTAAATATGTATATTTATTGAGCAGGGATTTTGAAGTATTTTATTATACTGAAAGACAGATGAATTTTTGAAAGGTTTTTCCTTTTCACTTGCCGTTTATTTACCGTTTGTATGCTTGTATGTTGTATGATTTGTACGTCAGTCTTTTGTATATCCATTGATCGTGTTATCAATAAATAAAAAAAAGTAGTAGCAGCAGCAGCAGCAGCAGCAGCAGCAGCAGCAGTAGCAGTAGCAGTAGCAGTAGCAGTAGTAGTAGTAGTGGTAGTAGTAGTAGTAGTAGTAGTAGTAGTAGTAGTAGTAGTAGTAGTAGTAGTAGTAGCAGCAGTAGTCTAACAAGTATACTATTTAATTTATACCTCAGTCATGGGTGTGTTTCAAAACAAGTCGCACCCACAGTCGTGGGTGTTTTTCGTAACAAGTGGCATCTGCAGCTATGGATGGCGTACGTAAAAAATGACTCTGATTACTCATAATTCATTGCATGTTGTTCATGCTCAACGCAGTTTTACCATTTTTGCAGATACGTGGCAATCACAGTTTTCATGACATGCACAGCACCACGAAGACTGATTGAGGTCGTTCGTTCGTGCCCCAGTCCTATGGCGCTTTGATGGCAGCCTTTACAACATCATCTAGGTGTACACAATAAACTCAAGTGAACATTTATAGAGGCTTAGGTGAATTCAGACGACGGATGTGTGCGTGCATGCGTGCATGTTTGTTTGGTCTTTGCCTAGAATAACATGACAGACCCATTGTTTACCCAGGTAATATCAACCGTGGCAAATTATTTATCTTGAAAAGGATACTATTAGTTACACGTGTGTTGTGGCAAATTATGTATCTTGAAATAGATACTATTAGTTACACGTGTGTTGTGGCAAATTATGTATCTTGAAATAGATACTATTAGTTACACGTGTTGTGGCAAATTATGTATCTTGAAATAGATACTATTAGTTACACGTGTGTTGTGGCAAATTATGTATCTTGAAATAGATACTATTAGTTCCACGTGTGGTGTGGCAAATTATGTATCTTGAAATAGATACTATTAGTTACACGTGTGTTGTGGCAAATTATGTATCTTGAAATAGATACTATTAGTTACACGTGTGTTTTGCCGGGGTGGGGGTGGTGGTGGTTAGTGGTGGGGGGGGGGGGGGGGCGGGAGTTGACATCACTAGTTATTTATCATGTCAAATGAGCGACAATCCGCGACAGTAATTCCTTGTTTATGTATTTGTTATTTATAGCTACCTTCGCCTTTGCTTTTATCATGGCGCTGTATTCAGCTTAGAATGTCTCCATATATATCTGCACAATGCGAATTATATATAGTTTACATTCAACTACCGTAATAATGATGAATCTAAAATCTCTCTCTCTCTCTCTCTCTCTCTCTCTCTCTCTCTCTCTCTCTCTCTCTCTCTCTCTCTCTCTCTCTCTCTCTCTCTCTCTCTCTCTCTCTCTCTCGTTCTCATTTGCGCTCTCTATCCCACTGTACAAATCTACCCAGCACGGAGTTAAGAAAATAAAAGTAATCCTAGCTAACTTGTTTTGGAGTACATTTACTTTTGGCACTTACAAATGAGGTTAGAGGCGTATTTATCGAGACATTTGCCAATTACTCTCTGCGTTTCTGATGAAGGATAATCATGGCTTATTCACCAGTAACTTATGTTTAAAAGTCAATTTCCTGCATTGAGCAGCACGCAGCACTTAGGGACACATCGGCTGAAATCAATGTTTAATGGAGTTAATCATGTCTTAAATAACAGACTATGTAGACTACGTGTACTGGACGAAAATGGTCAATAGCAACGATTCAATAAAACGGGTCTAAAATGGATATTTTAAAGAATAGTTTCAATGATCTCTAAAACCGAATGTCACTTAATATAAGCCAGCTGAGAGAGGGAAAGGCTTTAGTGAGCACAAGATGGTGCTTAGCAATGGTCCGTGGTCATCTACAGACCCATCCTATTTTGACCCCCAATAGCACGTGGTCACAATAAACAGGTTTGACTGTATTACAATACATTACGAGCTTATAAGAGTAATGATATTCTAAAGCTGTGTGTGTGTGTGCGTGCGTGCGTGCGTGCGTGCGTGCGTGCGTGCGTGCGTGCGTGCGTGTGTGTGTGTGAGCGCGCGCGCGTGCGTGCGTCCGTTCACGAATCTGTGGGCGCGCACCTGCCTGCCTGCCTCCCTGTTTGCGAGCGTGCGTGCATGCGAGTGTGCAAGTGTGCGTGCGTAGAGGTACCAACATAGTCAATTACGAGACCGTAGATAATATTTCAAGGGAATCATTTTTAAAATCCATTGTCTCGCTTTTTAGTTCTATGATTTGATCGATCCGTATTGAGAACGTCAACAGAGGTGAAAATCCATCATGTAGGTTAATCTTGAGCTGCATATTGTGAATGTGACCAGACCTGGAACCGTGAATTGATCAGGAGAAATGAGAACATAGACTTCCAGAAGCAAACGGCCCTGAGAACGTAGGTTGTCACTGGCCCAATTCAGTAACATGCCTTATCATGGTACCTGCAACAGCCAGGTGTACATTTGACATATGTAGTTGTCATGCCACAATAATGTCCAACATCGACTGGGAGTAGTACGGCGAACACTCACACTCCAAACCAAAGCCCGAAATCAACAACGCAACAGGAAGAAGCGAGTTGTAATTCTTAGATTAATATGTGGCCAGACCCCTTTCGAGTATTATTTGTTTTCAAAAATCAAGTTAAGAGGCTCAGTGAGTTGTAGCTGTACCAGGAAATATGTGATAGTGAGAATGCACAAGCTCAGTGAGAATGCACAAGCTCAGTGAGAATGCACAAACTCAGTGAGAATGCACAAGCTCATTGAGAATGCGCAAGCTTAGTGAGAATGCACAAGCTCAGTGAGAATGCACAAGCTCAGTGAGAATGCGCAAGCTCAGTGAGAATGCACAAGCTCAGTGAGAATGCGCAAGCTCAGTGAGAATGCACAAGCTCAGTGAGAATGCACAAGCTCAGTGAGAAAGCACAAGGCCAGTGAGAATGCACAAGCTCAGACCATATAATTTGTCTCAATCTATAGACTTAAAACGACCCCTGTAGATTAACATTGAGGATATGTGATTGATATCCATCTTTCTCTAGGCGACTTGGATAACGGCCGTTCCAGTTTTAGCTATACCCTGCCCATCTCAATCTAAGCTCCATCCACACCACGTCTGTGTTGGGAATGATCGATCTCTGAACGCACTGACTATCAATTTTCAGAAAACTATACATGTAAGCATATGGCAGCAACAGCGCCCAGTCAAATTAGTTTCAAAATAGTCAACAGCATGTTTATTAAATAGCAAAGACATACAATTCATACAAGGTGTCGGACTATTAAGCGTTTAAAGACGGGCTATATGGAATCGGTCATGGACATGATTATGACGTCACGTAGTTAATTATGACGTCATCTGACGTCAGATCATAAATGGATACTCTGGAAAGGGGAATTGTCTGGCATAGAGTATAATACCGATGTTAACTAGTTAAGAAGCGGGAAAAGAATATGTTGAAGAGTTTGGTAATTGATATATGTTTGGAATCCGAAAGCGAAGCTGTCTTAAAAAGGTATGTGCACTACGTGATCTCTGCTTGAGAAACATGGTCAGCAAGATTAGTATACAAATGACATGCAAAGCCACATCAATGCTTGGCAGCCTAAGCACACTAATTAACAAACGTGTGTGTCCGTTTCTGCTGTGCATATGAAGTGTACCTTATTCTAGTCTCCAGATCTCTAACACCAAACGATCGATTATGCAAAGTCGCAAACAAAATATTGAGGGAAAGTGTGAATAATCGTCCAAAGCAGTGACGATCCCATGGCATTAATGATGCATTTTGCACCCCGGCTTTATATTATAAGACAGCTGTTAACATTTTAAAAACACTAATGATAAGGGTAATGAAATAATTTTAACCATTTACTCATCAAACTCATTCAAGAAAATTAAACTTTCACAGAGAAAATGTCAATTTTCAGATCCTCAAAACAATTTTGAAGATTTCCATTTTAAAATGATTAGCTCGGTTACTTTTTCAAAAATCGTCTCTTGGTCTGCAAATGAACATTTGCATTAACCGCAGATATGAGGCAACGGTGACGCCAACAACACCGCCTTGCCAATGACGGCACGAGTATTCCATGCACTTCGTTTATTTACTCCAGATTCCAACCAATAGATATATTTCCCTATCTGCTCTCCAATGAAGCGTTCCTAAAGTTGATTAACACCGAAGTCAATGGCACTTTCCTATTCAGTAATATGTCAATTATTGTGATCTGTCATTCTGCCAAAATTTTGCTATACACGCTTAGAATTGATCATCATACCATATGCACCCTGTAATTACATCAGTGACTGCTCTCTTCTCGCGGCGCGGCTGGAAACCCTATCTGATAGTTGCCTAGCAGACGAACTATTAGAGTCGTTAAACATAAATCTTAACTTCATCCAGCGTGCTTGATCTAAATTCTCCTTCCTTGTTCGTGATTAATTTGCCATTATTAACAGACCATTAAATAAATTCAGACGCAATAGTCAGGAGCAAGGACATGAATTTATCATTCTAAGACATTTATCGGAAATCGTTGCAGAAAAGCCGTTAGCAGACTGCAGGTAGTGGTGTACGGCCAAGCAACGTTTCTTAAAATGCTACCTACATCGATTAACCCTTTAAAGCTCCAGATAGCTCAAAGAAAATTGCAATTCTCACTCAGTAAATGTCCATTTAGAGAAGACGATGTGTGTAAATTTGCCACAGACATTTACGAAAATAACTTTCTGTTGACACACGTTTTGTTTAGCTTGATCATTAAATGGTTAATATTCAAGAAAGTTCCACTTTTTGCTTTGACAGTGTACGTGTGCAGGCCAAGAGAAGACTATTTTTTTAATTTTACCACTGAAATGACTCTTTTTCAACAACGGTGGGCTAACTATTTCGATTTTAAAAGCATCAGTACGGGCAGAATCTTGACTATTGCTAAACTGTTCTGTCTTGTCTGTATGTATTAAAGTAACGCACCTTTCCAGTTTTAGCTATGCCCCGCCCACCTCTAGCTAAGCTCCAGCCACACTTCGACGTTTTGGGATTAATCGATCCCCGAATGCCCTGACTATCAATTTCCTGAAAACTATACTGGTAAGCTGTTGAACCTGTCCTGTGGGTGGGGCTTAGAATACACCTTCCGTATCCTCTGCGTGTCGTAAGAGGCGACTAAAGGAGGTAAGGGTGAGGTAACCCTGACAGAAACCTCGAGTGCTGAAGACGGAGGTTCCAGGCCGCACGGCGCACTCTAATAAACCATGGATCCACGCACTTAACGCTTATGATCATGTCGATAGTCACTTACAGGACTGGCGGTATGATCAGCGAACGAAAAGAAGAAGAAGAAGCTGTTGAACATATTGCAACTAATTTGACTGGGCGCTGTTCCTGCCTATGGCAGCAACACCGCCCAGTCAAATTAGTTGCAAAGTATTCAACAGAATATTTATTAAATAGTAAAGACATACAAGTCGTACACCAACGTATAGTCTTCAAATATGCGTTCGTGACGTACTTATCTACGTCATTCACGACGTCATTCATTATGATGTGACATTACACGTCACGTCGTTGATTTTGACATCCTATGATGGATGGATAAAGTGAACAGCTCCATTGTACCATCCATGGAGTAAGAATCGTGGGGTGTATCTACGCATCAATCATGCTGATGATTTCTAAAGCTCAGGTAGGCTGTTTTCGTCTAAGAACGCAATGAGTTTAGCACAAGTCATGCTAAAATAGCCAGCAGTTGTAAGGAATGCAACAATCGGCAACACCAATTAGAATGGAAGATTTTTCCATAATAGTCATCAGTCTTATTTTAGTTCCTTGAAGTCTGGTAGCAAAGAATCATAAACATGCATAGCTGTAGTTCGATATGATGAAATGATTCTTGTTGTTTCCTTTTGTAACTACTCTGGAAGAAGCGTTTGCGAAGTTAGCGTATCATGACGAATGATATGCTGAGAGCTAAGGTACATTTAAGTGTCAACCTACACCAAGATACTTTGTTGAATTTTCATAAGGAAATTTCTTGACAAACACCGAATATTAACAGCGTGACAACATATGTCAATATTGAAATCGAAGTTGGTTAAAGATGTCTGTTTTGTTAGGCATGTGTAGTCAGCAGTCACATTCACGATCGTCCACAATAGGGTTGAATATACAGTTTGTATCCACTTCAATGCACGTGGAGTCATACTCCTTACCACCTACTCCCTCACGCCAGATTCTTGCAAACGCAAATATGACTAATCGTATTGGTAATTGTGTGTTACAGACGTTAATTATTTTATAGTATATATTGGCAGTACTATGATTGCATATTGCTTAGCAAATCTTATGGGTAGCAAAGTAATCAAGTTAGAGCTATACCGTACCCCTATCCATGCCTTCAGCTTCCGACGTCTGGGAATGGGGTTTGGGGTGGCATTCGGTGAACGCATCCATGTCATCGTTGGGTGGAGGTTCTCTGTGTGTCTGGTGAATGACAACATGATATTGACAAGAAACAAAACCTTCGCAACAACAAGATGTCGCGGAAATAATCTTCCCCTCACTCTCACCAGTCTGATGATAATCTAGCTTGGTAATTAGACTGATAGGGAGCAACAAATCTTACCCCGATAACTCAGACAATCGCAGTATCTTCATCCTCTTGCGGGGCGAGGGTAATTATCTAACAGCAGTAATGAGGAAGTTTTGTTCCAATTAGACAGCATCGGCCTTTAGTAAATATCCTACATAGGCCCATTTCATGTCGTTGCAATCCTGATGCTGAAAATTGTACAGGGAAATGGTTAACAATATAATCAAACCTATCTATAGCATACAATTGTTTTTCAAGAAAAATATGGTGGTTTGTCAATGCGGAAGATGATAGGACCATTTCTCCTAAGGCATCGTTAGCATTTCGTTAAAAAGATGATGTACAATAGCAAATGATTTGAATATCTGTGTCTAGTTACGACTACTTGCTGCTTCCTATTGTGTGCATTATAGAGCCATAATTCATGCATATTCATTCATTTAGAAATCACTCACTGGTTAACTCACTCTGTCGTCTGCTATCGTGACTATTACCTAGGGAATACACTTCGTAGTACGTTGTCCTCAAAGGCACTTCTAGATTAATTAAGATAAGCGTTTCTCGAGGGGCGTCTTTAGAAATGTGACTGACAGCGGGTAGAAGATGGACCTAATTCACCTATTGGCGGCCCACATTAATCGTCTTTGGGTTTTGCGCACTTCGGTAAAGCCAGTTGAGTATTATGGCCTATGAGCCATTTTCTTTCTTTTCAGGTCTCTTAGTCCCCTGACAGATAATCGGAATGTGACCTACATCTATTCATGCGTTTGATGGCGGTACATGCCGAAATCTACACGAATGTAGGTCATAAACAGATATTGGATTAGGTAAAAGTGCAAGTACGCATACCTGTATTAAGACCTCTTGTTTCAGCTTAATCTTATACTGTTTAAACCTGCAAAATGGTGCTTGCAGTGCTCTTGTGTGAGGCACATTTGCAGGCCAAGAGAAGTCAGTTTTTGAAAGTTTATCACTGGAATGACTGACTGCAACCGTGGTAAAATTTCAAACAGTTTTCTCTTGGCCTGCACATGTACACTGTCAATACAAAAAGTTGGATTTTCTTGAATATTAACCATTTAATTATCAAGCTGAACAAAACGTGTGGCAACAGAAATGTATTTTTGTAAATTTCTGGGGAAATTTTACACACATTGTCTTCACTAAATGGGCATTTACTGAGTGAGAATTGCTATTTTCTTTGAGATATCTAGAGCTTTAAAAGGTTAATTGATATAGGTAGCATTTTGAGCGCTTTGGGGCGCTGTTGCCACAAGAGGGGTTAATCCAGCAATACTTAGTACAACTGCGTATTTGCGAATAGATGGAGTACAAGTAAGAAATAACGGAGCTCGTTTCCAAAACAAAATGAAACGTGCTGTTGAATAGTTTGGACTCAATTTAATTGAATGCCATTGCTGCCTAAAATAAATAAATGTGTGTTCGTTATAGCAGCCCAGTGACTGTATAGAAATTACTTTTATCTGATTATTTGTAGAGAACGCTGTTGTAGAAAGAGAACGGATGGCTATAGTACTCGATCAAGTTTTTAGAGATTTTGGTGTCTTAGACTTGCTCCTTGATGGCTGCAGATGATTCCGAAGACTTGATATCCATTATATGGTCATTAAATATCCCAGGCAATCCACCAAATGAGCTAGACAAAAGTGTATGAATATTTTTGACAGATTCCTGATATTTTATAATCATTGATCAAACCGTTGTATAGAGATGTGTACCTCCTATAAGGTGATTGCCATATGAAATATCGTTTGGGCCCGGTGATTGTATTTATTTAGGATTTGTGAATTTGCGTCTTCCCTTCTAATAGATCCACCATCGCCAGACCGTAAGAGTCTCTCTCGACACACACACACACTCCCTCCCTCCCTCCCTCCCTCCCTCCCTCCCTCTTACCCCCACCCCCGCCCCGGTTTTTTTATAATTATATACTCTGCGCGCTCGGGGCAACAGTTCAACTCAGTAAATCGTAGAAAATCAGCGCAACTGTCGTTATCAAATTTATCACTCTCAATATTCCACAGAGCTTTGCTACTGATGTATTAAAAAGCCTTAAGTGGCATCATTATAGAGCATATTCAATTAGTCTCTTGGGGCTGGTGGTCCCTTAAATCACCTGGCATTCCTTTTATGGCAGTTCTTTAAGATATGTTTTCATCCGGAAAGACTAACTAAAGTCTTAATGGACAAGCAAGTTTTATCCCCAATAAGAATGCTGTATCTTTAGTATGTGGACTGTAAATATGATTGGTTTGCACGCTCTGATTACACCTATCTAAATTATTGATGGAACTATTCTAAAGGAGAGTGGGTATCCATGTTGTGGCCCGACCACAGGATTGGGTGACCGATATCGACAATTCCCATTGGGCAGCCAGAATCTTGCAGATAACCATGTCCATAATCTGATCCCGTCTTGGGACAACAATATAGCGGTTCTTAGAATTAGCATCTTGTGTCTACCAAAATCTACTTACTATGGCAAATTAGTTTTATTAAGAGACCACTTTTAACGGCCAATCTTTGATAGGACAACAAAATGCCACAGTTATAAAATGTGTGTCTATAATATCATTAATTCTGCTTGTCATACCTCAGCAACTCTGCTCATCTCGTGTTATCCTAACCTGAAGATACTTGCTTGCAAGTAATATTTTAAACCCGATGAATATTGCGAACAGTTCCATTGAATACCACTAATTTCTAACGCACAATCAACATTCTGTCCTATCGGACTTCTTCAAATATGCTAACTCATCCAGCTGTTAGCTTTAATACGGAGAAAATATATGAGCGATTAGGACAATAATATTGTGGTACTTGTTCATGAACTGTCCGGGCATTTAATAACAATTATGCAGAAGACAAAAGAGATGTCATTACTCTCAGCTACAATTAGGCTATCCATTTAACTCATTTTATCATGGGTGTTAAGAGAGTGTGCATTGTACGATATACTGTGTTTTCTACCAAAATTGCTTAACAATGCAACTGAAAACCAAAGGATCATCTCAAGAAGCTAACGTTCTGTAATGTGTTTTGCCAAAAGTAGATTAGCAGAGTTCATACTTTGAATATTTTGTATGTTAGGCATTCCATCTTTGAATCGTGCGCATCCAGTTGAACATACCCATACATGGAAGGATCCATTTCCGGCTATACTCTGCCAATTTCTAACTAAGCTCCCGCCCATATTTTACTAGTTTTGGAATCCATTTTATTGAGGTAAAATATACATATAATGGTATTCAATGAAAACAAGGGTTTTCCCCTCATTTCAAATGCAATAGATGCCATCTGAGACCGTCTAGATTTCACTTTTCCAGGGGTGGTGGGTGGCCCCGGATTGATACGAGGGGAACACTTATTCCGGATTATCCCTACAAAATTTACGTGGTATTATCTGATGATAAAGCTGGGCGATATACCGATCTCACATCGTAAACAGATTCAATATGGTGAAGGGTTGCAAACCGCCGTAATCATGCTCAACCCGAAACCCCGAGTTTAATTATATTTTCGGTTTAGCCATTATTGATTAATCTTTTTTAATTACAAATGTTGCTGCTAAGTCAGCCTCAGTGGTGGTCTTGAGCACTGTCAATTTGCAGACAGATGAAGAAGTTTATTTTCACAATTTTCGACTGACATGACTGGCTAGATAGCGAAACCAACCACTCTAGGGGTAAATTTGCAAAAATAATCTGCCTTTGTCTGTGTATAATTATATTGACCAAATTTGTCGATTAAAGGAACACAGACCCATTTGAACATATAAAGTCAACATTTCAGTTATTTTCTATTCCCACTAAATTGCTTATGCTGAATTGCACTTTGTGTGTATACTTTCCAATAATTTGAAACTAATGTGACTGTAAGATGCTGCTGTTGTTTGTAGCAACAAATCCCAGTTAAATTAGTTTCCGAAATATTTAACATACATGATAAAATTTATAAAATTGTAAATGATTGACCTTCTATTGTTCCTTCGTATTCAGTGTTAACATAATCTAATTGGGTACAAAATGATTTTTGTCCTTCTTAATTTGTTGACGCTTGTTTGGCGTGCAATGGATGAGTCTCATGGTGCGTGAATAATCCATTAACAACAATTCTGTAAAAACACATGTTTGCCTATATTACCTTCCGCTAGTCTAAACAGGTAGTCCACATCGCGGGGTAAAAGGAATCTTTAGATTGTCGCAATTCAGATACAAAATAGACATGTTTATTGGTCCTTTATTTCTGAACGAGGGAGTTATCTAAACATCAAAACATGAGGTGTGTTACTTATGTTTGTTGTGATAAGTCTTTAAAGCTAAGTCACGTGTTAACAACCACGTTGACCAGTGGTGTCAGTTTGCGTTACATGCTGATAATAGTCTTTAATTTTTAGCTATGCCCCGCCCATCACTAGCTTAGCTCCACCCACATCTCGCCGCGTTGGGATTGATCGATCCACAAATGCCCTAGCTATCAATTTCCTGAAAACTATACAGGGAGGCTGTTAAATATGTTGTAACTAATTTGACTGGGTGCTGTTGCTGCCTATGACAGCAACATCGCCCAGTCAAATTAGTTTCAAAATATTCCACAGAATATTTATTAAATAGTAAAAGCAAACAATTTGTACAACAACGCATAGACCGTCTAAATGACGTCATTCATTATGATGTCATTGTACATATCACGCAATTCATTATGACGTCATATATGATGGGTGGGTATTCTGGAAAGATGAATTCAATAAGCGTATATGCTAATCACGCCCACACCTTTTGTAACTGGACAAAGTCAGCATTACCGGGAAGTCTAACCAATGTATACGATATGGCTCGATGACCGCTCGCCAACAGAATGTTAAAATGAGAGTAATTGATTGAAAGTTGTTGCTGTCCGTGACACAAACAACTTTGAACAAGCAGTCTAAAAATAATAGCACATTATTTTACTGATTAACAAAAATTAAGGTGTATCCGTTGTTCGACGCGTGATGATTAAATAAACGATAAATCTCGCGCATTAGAATTAATCGATTGTAAATGGAACGCAAATTATGGTTAGTCGGTAAGAAGCTAGAATTACCAATTAATGGCGTAACCAGAAATTAATGTTATACAACTTATTTATGATGCTTTTAAAGAAAGTAAGTCGTGAGCGTGTATTTGGGTCAAAATTCCAGACAACACCCGTACATTTAATACATGCTTATCGAAAAAAATATTACATACAATAGTTGTACCCACTCATCAATGGCCCAACCCGACCCCATAAAACCGATATACGGTTCAAACCGGTTTGAAAATTGACACCGTCACGGGTTTGATATCATGCAGTCTTATGTGAGGAGGCCGTCCGTCCGGGTGGGCGTGATGGCAGGCGGGCGGGTGCCAGAGTGGTTTCCGGACGATAACTCAGTTACCCTTTACCAGATCGCCTTGACACTTCATAGAGTAGTTGGACTAGGTTTGAGGAAGAAACCTATCGAAATTGACGAGGATCCGAAAGCCAAGATGGCCTCAAGCCACTGGCGGCTATCATGAAAATTTCTTTCCGGATGATAGCTCCGTTACCATTTATCACATCGAGCGTGGTTGGACTAGCTCTTCAGAAGAAACCTATCGAAATTGACGATGATGCGAAATCCAAGACGCCGCAAGCCACTGGCGGCTATCTTGAAAATCGGTTTCGGGATGATAGCTCTGTTACCGTTTCTGTTACCATTTATCCGATTGCTTTGAAACTTCATTGGATGACTGGACTAGGTTTGAAGAACCTTATCGAAATCGACGATGATCCGAAATCTGAAAGACTCCGGGCGGCCACCTTAAAAATAGGTTTCTGGATGATAGCTTCGTTACCGTTTACTGGATTGCTTTAAAACTTCATAGGGTGATTGGACTACATCTGTGGGGAAAAACCTATCGAAATCGACTATGATCCGAAATCCAATATGGCCATCAGGCAAGTTCGGCTTGAAAATTGGTTTCCGGATAATAGCTCCATTACCATTTATCGGATTGCTTTGAAACTTCATATGATGACTGGACTAGGTATGAAGAAAGGTATCGAAATCGACGATAATCTGAAATCTAAGATTGCCGCCTGCCACCGGTGGCCCCCAAAATACCCATTTAAATCGGTGCTGATCCGAAATACAATATGGCTACCAGACACCGGCGGCCATCTTGAAAATTGGTATCTAAACGATAGCTCGATGACCATTTAGAGGATCGCTATGAAACTTCAGAGGATGAGTGGTCCATGTCTGCAGAATAAACGCATCAAAATCAACCATGATCAGAAATCCGATATGGCCGTCAGCCACCGTCGGCCATCTTGAAAATTTGTTTCCGGACGATAACTCTGTGACCCTTTGGATGATCGCTTTAAAACTTCATAGGATGACTGGTAAAGCTGTGCGGAAATAATCGCTATTTTCTTATATCTCTCATTTATCGCTTTGTCATTATGGTGTGGTATTATACGCCGTTTGCGGAGCTCTTGTTCATTATGCAATTATCGCTGATTTTGCCATTAGTTTGTCCAAACCCATTGAAAATTAGGCCGTGTTCTCACTAGAGACTTACCCAGAATTAATTCCATACTGACAGTATGGCGTTGTTCCTTACTGACTCTCTAATTAGAACACAGCATTAGATAAACCAAAATTGAAAAACAGTGATAATGCAACGAAGCTAAAAGCTTCAGTTTTTCGAAGTCTGGTAGGTAATAGTGGATTACTACCCATGTGTAGTGTATAGTAAATGAGTATCGAGTACCATTGACCGTTACCCCGGTACACATTGCGTCCCATATACACCTCATCAATAGGGGTGGGGGAGGGGGGGGGGGGGGGCAGTGGCTGGCACGCAGGACCACTTAACCGGTGAAGCCGGTTCGCGTCTGAGTTGTACGCAATCTCGCTGTCATTGGAAATATGGGCAATCTCCTTCGCTCCCTGCCTCTCTCCACCCAGGATTATAAATGAGTAGGCCTACGAGTGTAAAGGGCGGGGCAGTTACCAATAATAGACTGAAGTAATGCCAGACTAGATATGGCGCGAATGGAACCTGGAATTTGGGACTCGAAAGATGTCTATCAACTCAATAACTTCTTCGAGTAGCGTTACTCAAGTGTGACCTATTTGAGGCTATTTCACTCCGGGTGAAGTATACCATTCATCGGCAATGGCCGTTTCAGACTTTACACTCGTAAAATCCGATAGGCTGATTTAAGATTTGTATTTCGAAGTCGAGTTTTGAATTTTGAATTCGAATTTTGAATTTTGAATTATCCTTCTGGGCTTTCCTAGTTTCTTGTCTCTGACTGAACAGCAAAAATAATCAACTGCTGCAGGAATTTCTTGGAACGAAACGAGTTCTCAAGACCACGTGGACCAAACCCTTCCAATACGCGCCTGTTACGGAGTCAGATCCAAGAAAGGTAAATGGATGAATCCAATCTGTCAATCCAGTATATGACGTCATAATCGATTACATCATATGCAGACTGACATCTCAATCATAATTGACAGAAATACTCCATCAAAAAGTGTAAGAATTGTATTTCTTTGATGGATTTACGGGTTAATAAATATTGTGTTGTAAATTTTGAAACTTCTATTACTGAGTGCTGTTGCTGCATAGTCAGCAACAACACCCAGTCAAATTAGTTTTAAAATAGGCAGCAACTGACCTGTATTGTGACCTTTAAAGTGGGATTCTGAGAATACGGGTAAAGCGTTGGCGGGGCATAGCATGAACTGGACGGAGCGTAGCTAAAACTGGATTCATCCATTATCTGCTCACGTATTGAATCGTAATCCATTATCTCAGCTGCTTTGTGTATGTCAGTATGTCGTAATCCACCTTTCCAGCGTATGCCTTTACCAATCTGACATTACATGACGTCATAATCAGCTACGTGGCGTGTAGGATGACGTCATAATCATTACGTCATAAATGATCCTATTTGGCCAATCTTTAACTCTTAATAGTCCGACACGTTGTACGAATTGTGTGTCTCTACTATTTAATAAGCATTATGTTGAATTTTTTGAAACTAATTTGACTGGACGCTGTCTGGGTATAGCTAAAACTGGAAAGGTCCATTGGATTAAAGAACAAAGCTCCTCCAAAACATAACCTTGCTGTTTTTCATATATGTCCTAGTGTCTCCCCCGCCCCCCGCCCCGGCCCCCCCCACCCACCCTCCAGCCACTTGTCCGCGTGTGAACTGCATTGGACTACGTCTAAGAGGTGAAAGTCCTGATCCATAGGGTCATAACGTCCCGACACGGGCGTGGGCGAGTCTAATAGAAAGTCAGACCGTATCGTTCGTTAATTAAGCTCAGTGTTCTTTGATTATAGAGCGTTACCATGGGAATGCAAATGTGGGTGAATTTGACATTTCACATAGGTTTGCGCTTTGAACCAATTCTAGGCGGCGCTGATTTTTAAAAGGAACTGTTGCAACGACATCATTTTCAAATCAAATTCCAGTCATGGTTTTATACAGAACGGGATAAAAAGAAATGAAAGATTTAGTGGAACAGACAATAAGCCAATAAGCGTGAACTCTGATTCCGCTTGAGCAAAGCGTAGTGTCATACAACTACTTGCATATTTTAGTTGCCATTCGCGACTAGTGTGTTGTGTTATTAGTCTGTCGGTCCGTCTGTCTGTCTGTAAAATGCGTGCCATTTCTGACAAAGCTGCCTAAATCTCAATGGCCCTTTCCATTTTAGCTATGCCCCGCCCGTCTCTCGCTAAGCTCCACATACAACTCGCTCGTTTTGGGATCGATCGATCTCTGAACTTCCTGACTATCAATTTCCAGAAAACTGTACATGTAAGCTGTTGCATATTTTGAAACTAATTTGACTGGGTGATGTTGCTGCCTATTCAAATTAGTTTCAAAATATTCAACAGCATGTTTATTAAATAGTAGAGACATACAATTCTTATAACGTGTCAGACTTTTAGGAGTTAAAGACGGTCCGTATAAAATCGTGTATGACGTAATGATCATGACGTCATCATACACGCCGCTTAGCTGACTGTGACGTCATATGACGTCATCACTCTGGAAATGGCCGTTATAGCGTGTGCACGAATCCAGCCAACCCCGGTCTCTGCAGTAGTCGCGGAGAATATCCATTTGCAGACCAAAAGAATACTTTTTCAAATCACTAGTGAAATAATGGCTCAATAACAGAGCCAGTCATTCCAGTGGTAAATTTGTCAAAAAATAGTCTTATCTTTTCCTGAAAATGGGCACTTAATAAGAAAATATTTGGAATTTCTTGACCAAAATTGGTCATTAAATTGTTAATATTGTATTGAATACGGGACAGATTTTTTCATTCTTTCATCCGTGCACTTCATGGCCTGAACAAATGGTCCTCTGATTGCCTACAGTTTTTACATCTGGCTCCAATACAGCTCAGAGATAACGACATGTTCTCAAAACAAAGCAAAATAAAACTTACTGTTGAATATTTTGAACATAATTGGATTCTGTTTTTGTTTTGTAAACGGTGCATATTCACAGCAAAATGCTTGAAACATTTAAAAGTGTATCATTTTGGAGGCTTAAATTGTGGGCCTAGCTGTAATGAAACGAAATAAATCTTAACCTATGAAGATTCCATTACGTATGAATTAACATAGGCCTACTTTTTTAAGTTGTGAAATTGAATTAGAGACACGAGTCCATAATTCAACTTGCAATTAAAAATGTATGATAATTTGTACTGAATGAAATCATCATATGGTAAGATTTATTACGCTTCATTCAATCGAGGTACACAAATTTTAACCTCTAAAATTACACAATTTTATTTTCACGCATTTTGATGTGAATCTGCACCTGTAAGTTATTTCTGATCTGTACACTACCATACTGGGATTCTGACGCTCGCGCTAGCAGCGATTTCAGACCAATCTGTGATATTGCCAAGCAGCCTTCATCGGAATATTTAGAAAATAGCTATTTTCAGGAATTGTTTTAGAAACTTGAGTTTTGTTTAAACAATCAGAAATATCCATCACCTCATCACATCATCGACATCGATATATCTTAGTATACGTGGGAATAGTTGCTTGTTTCCAAATACGTGTTAGTTAGTTTCGTTATTTTCTGGCCCCCTAAGTGTGTGTCTGTTATAAAAAGCGGTATCTATAATTGTGCAGCCAATAACTGCTTCAGGGCTTGTTTCCAAATACGTGTTAATTAGTTTCGTTATTTTCTGGCCCCCTAAGCATGTGTCTGTTATAAAAAGCGGTATCTATAATTGTGCAGCCAATAACTGCTTCAGGGTGTATTGTCGCTGCTGTAGATACGCCACTGACGGACTGTGGCTACAAGCATACTATTGATATGACGTTCTACCTCCAGGACGTGGCCATCATCTAGAGCTGACAGGACAGCGCATCTTAACCCGCAGTCCGAGCAGTTGATATTGCTCACATCCTGTCTTCAATGTACCTGGCCATTGGTAGCGCCTGCGACACCGTCCCCATGAGGAGATAACCGTACTGGTGATAACGGTACGGGGGATAGCGGTACGGGAGATAGCGGTACAGGAGATAACGGTACGTGGCGTACATCTGAGATGATATATGTAGTAGTGCAAAATATCAGAATCTAACAAAAGCATATGACATATCCAACGTGTTCTCTTAGTAGCCTACACATAAGATAACCATCACCAGACTAACACCTGACATTTTGTTCGGTTAAAGATTGACTTAAATTTTGTGAATTATTATGTGTAGTAACGAAAAGCTTTCAGTTGATCGTGGAGACTCTTCCCCTAAAGCGGTGTAGTTGTTTCTTATTCGCTATTTAATTATTTGTATTTGCGTAACCGGTTTTCGTTAATTGAGTTTCCCGTCTTCTGAATGTTTGTCCGGTATAGAAGTGTCCCGTTTTATACATTTGGAGTGTGAATAAGAAACAAGTACTTAGCATGAATAATTAATATCCTGTGTTTCTAAATACTAAAGAATCGGTTTTAACTATGTATATCCATAGTCTACTACAGCCTATGTATGCGACGATACCTTGTTTGATTTTATTAAAGCTGAACTATTACGTTTAATCACTGAATTGCAATACCAATAGTCTCCCTGCAATTCCCTATGGGAAGACGTAACTTGCAATACGTTTGCAATGTTTTAACCTGACTAATGATATTTTAGCGTCAGCATCATCATCATCATCATCATCATCATCATCATTATCATCACCACCACCACCACCACCACCACCACCACCACCACCACCACCATAATCATCACCATCAGCATCAGCATCATCATTGTTTACGAGGCGCTTAAGTCATTGGCATGTTATTGTCTCGAAGTAACTTGTTTTAACTTTCACGTCATAAGTCAAACTGCTTAGTACAATATTGTCAAATTTCGTCCATGTTGCAAAATGTTCACTCCTCAACCTTCAAAACGATTTCACGGCCACGGTCAGTCAAACAACAGCCGAACATATTTTAAAATTTTGTAATTTCTTTCTTCTTTGTAATTTCTTCCTCTTTGTCTTCTCCTCCTGGCTGACGACGACGATGCCTATGCCCTTGAATCCACAAACAGCAACACTAATGCCCATCTTATTATTTCAACACCATCAGGTTATGATGCTAATTTCTAATCTCAGGATATTTCGTTGACATACACTAGGTTTTCAGTTCAATCTTCCCCATTACTTGATCTTTCTGTTCACATGGTATTAACTTAATTTACTTTTTGATTTTATAGCCGTATATTTTATTTTCATCTCACGTTATTATAGGTATTTCTTTATTTATATAATAATTTCACAGACTTCTCCCTGCCTAGACTAAGACCCAAGTAACACCTGCACCAAATAAAGTTTACGCCTCCCCTCCACCCTCACCTCAGGCACCCCGCCATGACCCTCACCCAAACAGCGTCATTTCAACATGCACACATGCCCAGCAAACAGTACACTAAGAGCCAACAACAATTCCGCACTCACCCTAGCAGTAAATTCTATTATTATTATTATTATTATTATTATTATTATTATTATTATTATTATTATTATTATTATTATTATAATTTTATTTCACTGTCTATTAGACCGGGGCCCACGGATGATCTTCCAGTCGTCTCGGAAATCAACACAAACCAAACAAAAATCCCCAGAAACATAAGCTGCTTAGACTATTAGTTCTACCATGTCAGTCATGTCACAACCACCGGATTGTCAACATCGACATGTACACAAATACAGTAAGTAGGGCCTATTTATAACGGTATGGAGCAGTCGTGGTTACCAGAGGTAAATGGTCTCTTGATAAAACTCAATAGCGCTGCAGAAGCCAGTTTGATCGGCGTGAGTGTTGAAGGCCCAATAAAGGCAGTTGTCATAGTATATACAATGCCTGGCTATAGACCGTTTATTAGGTATATGCATAAATGTATACCAAACAATCACGTTAAATAAATTAGCCTCAGCCCACGCAACATGTGCCGATAAAGAATTAATAGAATATTGGAATGGAAATCCCACGACAGCAGCTAATTTATATGTAAATAAGAGTATGGAATAAACAACATCACAAGTAATCCACCCAGTTTACGCTACGGCGGATAGAGATATCTTAGAAGATAATTTGACAGCAAATTGTTCACGAATAGTATACGACAGCTTTCATAATTACCTACCAAATATCATGTTTCTTGAAAATCAGAATGAAATAGTTTTCCAGATGTTTTGCAAAAAAGTTGCAACTAGTTATAAGCAAACACCCGCCTACTATGTTGATTTTTACGACTGAATTGATTGATTGATTGATTGATTTCTTAAAGTCTCGCATATAAATCTGCTTAATCAACTCCTGGTGCGCGTCAAAATCAGTAGTAAAAGTGTCAGAACACCATATTTATATCGTGAATATCACGATACACTGACGGCAAAGTGAAACTGAATAGGCACTATATTAATATCTACCTCAGGTTTTGTTGTGAATATGATAGTATTAAGACTCCTTTGATAATATTCCTGAAATATCACACTAGGGTCTGTCATTACAGAGAACCCGTCTTAAATAAATGTTATTCAATCAGACAAATGTCGTGTCTAGACACAACATGTAGGGATGAATGATTGCTAGAAGCCATACGTGATAGAATATGAAATGCACGTTTCATATATATAAACACCTGAGATGTTCAAGACTATATTTAACGATACAAAGTAATTATGTCAGGAGGCAATTCTTCCTCTTGGCTAGTCCTTCAGAGGCAAAATCTCATCCGCATGGTCAGTGAAGCCCTCTCGTATTATATGGCCCAGTTCAGAGTAACATTGTTGTGACATGAACTTGATATATCCGGATACTACGTTAATAGGTAGACCTATTTCTAGTTATGCCTCGCCCATTTCTATCTATTCCCCGAAATTTCTAGTTATGCCCGCCCATTTCTAGCTATGACCCGCTCACTTTTACGTATATTTGAATAGAATTTAACAGTTTGAATCCTGCAGTACCAGATTCTCGATTTTAATGTAGTGTAGCTATACAGGTACGCTGTTGGGTATTTTAAAATAAATGGGACTGTGAGGTGGTGCTACCCTTGGCACCGACAGCCTCCCCAACCCACCCTTCAAATTAGTTTCAAAGGATTCAACAGAATTTGTATTACCTTGTAAATTCAACAAAGATATTAAATTCTGGCGCTTTCACGACGGATATATTCCAGCATCTTCGATAACCCTACATAGTTAGACCTCCTATCTAAAATGACAGACCGGCATTCGATCGTGTAGTGAAGGCATGTGAACTGTGGCACATGAAACCGGTTCCATCAATTCAAATAGAATAAGAAATCTCAGCGGCAATGTCTAGTAGTATTTAACATCAACGTTATTTCTCTGAGACCCCTGGAGAGGATCGCGCACGTCTGGCTCGACTAGATGTCGTATTGAATTAACTGTCAGATTTAACAGGATTTGTGTTCCATAATGCGCTCATTGTTACCGCTACCTGACGCAATTTCATTCTGGCATTTTACATTAGCTGCATGCTAACGTTATTAGGAAGGAAGTTGTTTGCTAACTGCTGCGCGTCTACTCAACTAAGCCCACCCACACTTAGATGTGATAAATTGCATAATTGGTGTCTTACAACTTATCCTTTCAATAAAAGAATCTCGCCTATGTGTAGTAGAAGAAGAGTGCTGTTATCTAAGAAATGTGTAGACGAAAGATGTGGCTAAATTAGACATCTTATTAAATGTAGATGAAGATGTCATATATTTATAGGGAATTTATTATTCGTATGCTATATTTGTGAGAAATGAAGACTACTTTCTGATCGGTCACTGGGTCGCGGGCCTCATATTAGGAAATAAAGTATCAGTGTATGAAGAAATGGTCTCCCAAAGATTCCTTGAGATTCTATCTTAGGTGCTTCGTACATACTAGCAGCTGTGTCTTAAGACAAAGAATGTTATTAGATAGAAATGATGGTTAATTTTTTATTTAGAATAACGTATGGATGCTCTGATGCTATGTTTCAAACGATGTGACTTGTGTGTCTCGACACCAGGTCTGTCTAAATTACACAATTCATGTGTTCAATGAGTAGTCTACTGCTGAAACGTACAAAACCGGTCTCCATTGAGGAGAATATAGGTCTGTAACAGATTAGTATGATGACGAATAGCGATGGGACGTTCTGGTTCTTAGTAGTGAACTGTACTGATATCTTGTATATTTTGTGTGCTCGATAGGCTACAATACAGTGTTCTGTATCTGTTCGCGACAGCGAAATTTAAATGGCGGATATTACAGCTGCGATCTATTTAACTCTCGTCCTTATTCACGGTAACTGATGAGAACAAGCGGCATTGCAGATCGTCACATGCGAGAGACACATCATTTCCCTTTCCACGTGGGGCCGTATCCATGTACGGGTTAAAGGTTCCAAATGATGCCACAATGTTCATAAATTGGCCGACATGTACTCGTTACTTTCCAACATATACTCCTGACTAAATTAGTACAACCCTAACAAAGGGCCTGCGGAGATCGTACATGCGGCTTTATCCCTACTCACGGATCTCAAACTAGCTGAAATACACATCGCTTTCTCCTCCTCTGTACACAATCGTTGAGAGCTTTCCTAATCAATATTCTAAATCCCGTTCTGTATCACATGTCTCCTTTGTTTATTTGCGATGATAGTAATTTATAACTTAATGAAGACGCCTTGTCACGATGCTGTGTGATATATTGTGGGCATGCTTGCGGGCAAACGTAAAGCGCAATATATTATGCGCATTAATTCCTCAATATATCATAATGATGCTTTGCCTGCGTGCACGAGTCACTTTCAGTGTGCGTCTTTGACGAATTAGCTTCTCAAGTGTTTGACCATCTGATTGAACCTTGCACCGCATGATGGCTACGATCGATGAAGATCCCTAAAGCGGTTCTGATCAAAAGCGCCACTACACTTCTCATAGAAGTTTTGCAGCTGTAAGATAACTCAAGTTGAAAAAAAGATGAGTTTGATATTATTTAGTCTGGGACTTCAGATGTTTCTATAGGAAGATGAAACGTGTTCGGTATGTGCTTATTGGGGGGCGTGTGCTGGCAATGCCTCTAAGGCAGCATTGCGATGAATAGCAACCATATTTTCAACCAGTAATCCAAGCTCTTCCCGATGGATAGGCTGGTGGATATCCCTCGTCATAATTACGCAACGTTACATGTCAGAAACAACTTATCATTCTACTCCTTTCAAAATTCTCAACGACTTGCGTTTTCTAATGTGACAGATGCACGCACGAACACCGATAACGCAGGTTACTTGGCCGGGACTGGGCCAATACCGGGGCAATGCCGTCCCAGGAGGCTGTGTTATTAAGGAACCATACACTGAAAAAGGATACAATGATATGCTTCTGACAACAATGTGTCCGGATATGTCCATTAAGTCATACATTACCCGCCTCCCAAGCAAATAGAAACATAAAGCCTTAGAACCTTGATAAGCAAGCATTTTCCGAGTTGTTGTTGTTGTTTTCTTGTTGTCGACTGTTGTCTTCTGTGTCGTGGTTGTCGTCATCATTGTCGTTGTCGTCTTTATTGTCGTCGGCCTTTCTATCTTTGTCCTTGTTGTTGTTGTTGTTGTTGTTGTTGTTGTTGTTGTTGTTGTTGTTTTCCTTTTTGTCGACTGATGTCTTCTATGTCTTGGTTGTCGTCATCGTTGTTGTTGTTGTTGTTGTTGTTGTTGTTGTTGTTGTTGTTGTTGTTGTTGCTGTTGCTGCTGCTGTTTTTGGTGTTTAAATTCCTGGAGTATTTGCTTGATAGATTTACAGAGTTTTCTTAGCAATCCTGGATGCTTACTTGAAAGTAGCTCATTAAACTTGTAGTAGTTTGGGTGCGTATAGAAATATTTAGACAGGAGTTTCTTCCTTTCATTTTTTTAAGTAGTCATAGGTAAATAAGTAGTCGCATTCATCTCCTATGTCATTATAGGCACATAGGTTTCACTTCCGTTCTTCTCTTGGTATACAAAGCCAATGTCCCGTTTCCATTGGTGAATAATGGTTTGCCATTCGGAAGCGTGTAAGTGTAATTCTCTGCTGGTCAGTTAAGCTAATAGATAGTGTTCAGTTTCGTATTTAGTTTTAAAAGCGTGATACGTTTTTCCTTTCCATGAGTTTGACATGTAACCTTTCCATCTATGTATATATAGATTTCTTATCCTCTGGTTGATATTTCTCAATATGCGGTTTATGTTTTTGTGTGTTTTTTGTTGTATCCATAAGTAGCTGTATCCAGTTTCATCTAGAATAGCTTTGACTTGTGTTAACCACCTGTACTGTGTCCTGTTTTGTAAGCAATCTGTAAACATATACTTATAGATCTTTGCTGACAGTTTTGATTCTTTTCCGTTGGTGATTTTAGCCATAAATGTATCATAGTACAGTAGAAATTGACATGGACCCAGACATTTTGTATAACAGACAAATTTTTGTTTTAATCACTTCGGTATGGCCCAAAATACATCCCAGAAAAATTCTCCAAAATTCACACATGGGGAAATATGTTTTTTAGAGGAAATTCAAAATGGCCGCCAAGGCGATGACCAATAACCAGGTAATATGTATTTTGACTCTAAAAACCCGTGTTTAGGTAAGTGTTGTACAGTTTAAACTATGTCATCATCAAAATCACTTGATAAACTATAAATTTAATGCAAACTGAGCGACTGTTGTGAAACACAACGAACAGGCAGAATGGCTGAAATTTGTCTATGCATTTTCACTTTCAAATTTCGAGCTGTTAAGGCAGTGACCTTCATATTTACAATGTATGCTACAGGGAATGCCTTTCTTGGAGCAACTACACGAGGAACACAGACGTGTGCTGCTTTTACACTGGCACCTTATATTCAGAAGTAGCTCCGGAGGCGCTGCTAACTTGTCCGTAATGATCGCCGTCACTGATCCTTGTTCTACTGCATAACCATACTCTTCTTTCTTTAACACAGTTTTTATGTGAAGCCATGTGCTTGCTTGGATATGAACCCGAAGGCTATGGAAGTATGTTGCCCTACGTGTGGGTGGCATCCTTTCAACTGGCACATGCTTAGGAGAGATGGCGGTCATGTATCTGAGATTGTCTAAGCCAGGACTTCTTGATCCAGCACTATACAAAGATTTAATGTACTTTTCACCAATAACCATTATATCCGCCTTTGATCTGGAGATGTCGCCAAATGCAAGTACATCTTGTCTGAGGGTTGGTGAAGATTGGATCATTTTCATATGTTTTACTTTGCCCATGCCATATAAAGCTGATGTCGTGTCACATCCAGACATACTATGGACGAATAGCAGGCACATACACAATTCCTTGCCCAAGATCTCTGTGGCCACTTTGATGCATAGCTTATGTTGCTTTGTTTGTAGGAAAATATTTGCAGAGGTGCTTGCATGATAGAGGAGTAAGATCAATATGTCTGTATCGTCAGCAACAACTATCGTTGTTCTTTCAGTTCCTGCCAATTCTAATGCTCTCCTTACAATCATCACATCAACATCGCCTTCATCTACTGCATGTACCACCTCAACACCTGCATCTGATAAATGTTTTGCCAACAGATTTATGGTATTCTGCTTGTTGTGTTTGTTTGATAGAAATCCAGTTTTGTTTCCTAGAACAGGTGTGTTGTCTTGGACAGCTACATCAGGAGCGCCAACTTGATTAAGCCGTCGTCGTTTCCGTTCTTGATCGTTTGTGGTCTCAGTTTGATAGTTATCAAATATAACACATACAGGCGCATCAAGCCTCTGATAATGTACTACTGATGCTACGAATGAGCTACCATGGTTCCAACCTTAGGCCATGGTATCCGATGCAAAAGTGCGCAGCCATCAAATACTCTTGCAGCTGGCTCTGTTGTCTCTTGATGTAGCATGGATGTGTTCATTTCAATTATATACTTCGCCAGTTGTGACTTTTGCGATTTCCTCATAGTTCCGTCATCGTGGAAGAGGGCGGGGAATACCGTTGCAAGCTCGTATTCAAAGATCGCTTTGTCTGGAGGTCCTGAAACAGATGCAGTTGACATTAAGCGATGGTACAGCTCCTCGGAAGATATATGGACATCTTCATTTCCTACTTTAACTACCTTTCGCATGACAGCAAATGTTACAGCTTGATCTGCTTTCTTTAGCGTAATGTCGCCAAACATTTTCTCATTTAACTTCTCATGAATTCTTCGACCAATATCAATGGCATCATCGGCAGTAACACGATGGTCTGCAATCAAACCAGTTGCGATATTTCTCAGTTGGTCGTCTTCAACTGCGAATGGATTGTGTTCTCTGAGAAACAGAGTGAATTTCTTCATGTCTTCTACATCTCGTCTCATATTTGCAGGGTGAACATCTCTGTGTTGTTCCGACCATGTCCCGGTGAACGTGTCAGTCAATGACCACAGAGCGGGTGTGTACTGTGCTATGATGTGTGCAGTGAGAAGCCATTTTGTTCTAGCGGATTCCTTGTGCGTTATATTGATCAATCCACCCTGTGTCTTCCCAGCTCTCATTAGACACTGTTCAATTGTCATATCAGACCAGCTACCACTCCAATACAGTTTAGCATTCCTGCGTACAGCAAAGTGCCCTTCGTGCATGGGGCCATCCAGACAAGTACATAGATCATCAGAATCTTGGAGGTAAAGGCGACAACACTTTGTGTAATTGTTGTGCCCTGCAGCAGCAAAGAATGGCACCATTAGTTGTGTCGCCTTTAAATGAAGGAGCCAATTACCAGTACGCTGAGCCCTGATGAACAATCGTACAATGGCGACAAATTCCATGAACAACGACCACAATTTACCAGTTCTTGATTTTTCTACGTTTTTCTTCAAATTAGAAACTTGCTTACATAGGTCTTGCAAATGGTCATTGTCACAAACATCGTCTGCTGAAATATCATGTGACATAATAGCATCGTATAAATTGCGCAGCTCTGACCACATATCATCCATTGACATATGTGTTTGACTTTCACAGCATGTTTCTGTTTCGGTTGTTTGCTCATCCGAAGCGTCATCGCTATCAGGATCAACATCACTTTCTTCATCTTGCAGCTCTGCAAATTCAGATTCACCATATGTACTGCTGGGTGTGTTGTCTGCAGCACTGCCTTGTAGAGAAATTATATCAACATCGGGTTGAATTAGCAAAGGATGCAATGCGGCATCTGTAAGGAGGCATAATCTTAATGTCTTTGTGTAAGCTTTTCCCTCCATTATCCTAGGTAGGGAATTCCTAGCATACACGGTTGCCCACAAATCATCGATCCCACTCCCCTCCATGATCTTACAGCCCGCTCCAAGAAAGGACATTAGTTGGTGGAAGCCACCCATCCTTATATACATGTTCCTAAACTGTGGATGAGTGTCTTGCTTAATTTAGTAGCCTTTTAAGTACAATGGCTGGTCAAATGTTATGATTGCGCAACACAGTCCTGCCTTTAGGGATTGGGACTGCACATACATCATGGTGCTATATACAGCTTCATTTGTTCCTGTATTAAAAGGTACCATGGGGTTGTAAACTACTGCCGTGCAGTGGAAATTGTTGCATGTCGTTATTTCAGACATGAACCCCTTCCAGTTTGGTGGCTGACTTGTGAGAAGGCTAGAGTACAACCACAATGTGTCTAATTGACCGTGCATAGCAATAGGTAAGCTGGTGGGGTTAATGGTCTTTATCCTTACATCTGCCATTAGGGATTTATTAGAAGACGTGTAGGGTAGCATGAAGCTCCCAAAATCACCAGCTTCTTTGATCTCATCAGCAGTTATAGTTTTACGACATATTGCCCCAACTGGGTTAGCCCTGCTTTCGGTTGATGCCATTGTTTGACACGAAATGATCCCCATCACATGCGTTGTATCGTGACCAGAAATCGTGTCCTCGTTGTAATCAAAATTGTCAGCTACCCATTGACAGAAACCCCCTCCTTCCATCTTCTCCACGAGCCCAGGACACAGGTCTTCAACGGATGTGCTTCCAACTGCAGATCTCTGAAATGCAATTACCTGGTTATAGGAAGCACTGAGTCCCAGGGATGAGAGCATATCTATGATAACACGGGAGCGGGTAGACTAGTGGATGAACAAACCAATGGACAGAAGCAGTGGTGATACAAATGATTGCTTTCCAACAGCTTGCATGATAACACGACATACAGATACCATCTTAAGTTTATTTTTCAACTTGGCAGATTCACTACGATGTTCAGAATAGATACATGAAATAAGATGTTTCAATGCATCTGGCACCTCGATTTCAAGCTTTTCAAGGTCTAAACTGGACGGTTCTGGATACACATCTGATGGTTGATCAATATCTTTAATTGTTTGATTAATCATAGATCCCACCAGTCTATCAAGTCGCATAGTTGCATCATTCTCGTCACTGGTTGATGATGCATACGATTCGTGTATGATAGAAGATGCTCTATCAGTCAATGTGACCACGCTTGTCCTACCTTCAACCTGGGATATTGTCACATCTGTCCCAAATCGGCCGAGCAGACGACGCTGGACGTGCTTTATGCTATATGCGGGTACACCATTTGGCAAGTAGGTGGTCAATTGCGTACGAAGGCCGTGTAAAGTGAACTGGCGTTGTTGCTGTTCTGGTGCTGTTAGCCAATTGCATAGATGGTTAAAGCCCACATCATTCATTTCATCAAAGTTCCGGGCACCACACGAACTGATGTTTCTACAAGAGATGAATTCTTGCATACAATGACGATGATATTTGGCTTTAACAGCATATAGTTCACCTGCAAAAAGTATTCTTGCTTTAACATCATTCGCTAACGAATCGTGCCTTTTGCCACACGCGTTTAACAAGGTTACCTGGACTACACTGAGTTTACCCTTACTAACATATTCAATATTGCTTATGTGAGAATGCCGTTCAGGGTGACGGCGGACAGCATCAAAGTCGAGCTCTTCAGCACATATCAAACAATGAGTATGGTAATCATAATGATTAGATTCGGAGCGCAGTGTAGGGGTAGATGGTCGCACTCCTTCATCGTTTCTGTTTTGCTGTTGCACTTTTGCAATATTTCTAGGCAACGTGTAACTTTTGGAGCATTTATCGTGTACATAATGTTCGTTCGACGGAGATAGTTTCAAATCAATACCATCTCCACGAAGCTTTGAAGCGTCAAGCAGCGTTGAAAGCCCTTTATGAGTTTTCTAGAACTGCTGCTATCATGGGAAACATTACATACAACACATGTTTTTCCTGCGTAGGGTCAGACATAATTGTACTAAACCATCGATTAGCATGAACAATGTGATTTTGACTCTATATATTTATCGTTTTATAATTGAATCGACTTAACTTACTTCAAGTAACATTTTCTAAATTTACCCCGGACTATATATTATTGTAATAGTAAGAATAATAGCGTTAGGAATATTTATTTCATTGACTGCATAGTTGCGATCAACATGCTGTCCATATGTGTAACTCTCTCCGTCAGATCTTTAAAAAAAACTGGCCATACATTGATGTACCATGTTCTGGAATTCACACTCATGTATCAAATCATATATGGTTGTTATAGACAGGTCTTACTGATTAATTTTAATTTACATTAGTATGTCTTACAGGTTATTTGACTGGGATCTGTTGTCATATACACAATTGACAATAGCAATTGTCAGTAGGTCTAATTTTATAAAATGCTCAACAGATTACCTATTTATGCGAAATATTTTTCACATTTCGTTCCCTAACTTCAAAGGGTTAAAATCAGGTTTTCCCAAGTGTGAATTTGTGAGAATTTCTTGTGTGGACTCTGGACAGTCATAAAAAGTGTTTGGAACACAAAATCGTCTGTTACACAAAATGTCCGGGTTAGCCTATATTTATGTTAATTTCTACTGGACTATCATACGTTGCTTGGCTTTGTCAGGAATATAAGTTCGCGTGCTCGGTTTGCCCTTTTCGGACACAGCGAGCAAGCGCGCAATTTGTCGGCAAGTGTTTGCATATGTGAACGTGCAGAAATGCACACAAATCATCAATTTAAACTATAACTTGCGGGTTAATATTATTATATTTCTATGTAAATAAATCCTATGTCAATTCAGACTAATTGGGTCGACTTGAATAGGTTGAAATTGCGCTATATCACGAATAACTGTAACAAATGAATTATTTCATGAATATTGCTAATTCAACGAAAATCCTGATATTTGACAGCATGTCCGGAAATCCAGAGGCCTGGTAAAAATCCACATTTTCCTGATATATCCGGAGAGATGGTCGCCAACACAGCTATGGTATTATTGTAGAGGCCGGGCGATGGTCACCCGCCCCCCCCCATCCCCCTCGCACACACACGCACGCACGCACACACAAATCCATACCCCCGCCCCCACCCACGCCACACACACCCACACACACCACACACACACACCCAACCCCGTCCTTGGCAATCGCTGGGTGCACTGATACCCTGGGCCAGCTGCTCTCAAATGAGCGATTTTTTTTTCTTAAGATACGGTAATGGGACGCGGTGAAACAACACAGGGTACTGTTGGTCGTATGTAGCCAATGGCGTGCGCTCGTTCCTACATTATATTATTTATTTTGCGCGGATATGCAGTAACGGGGCGGAGTCAAAACTGTCTGTGAGTGGGATTGTATCCTTTGATCCTCGGGGGAGGGGGGGGGGGGGTGTCTGTGTCTAGCGAGTTGTCACGCATCATCATAACTATCTGGTGTGATAAAATAGACAATAAACAGAGAAAGAACGTGATGATTTAGTGGTGAAAGTAACGAGTTATTCAGATTCGCTGATGATAATTAAATGAGCGAGATCAACTAGGATAGCTCTGCCTGGTGGGGATTGAGTAGATTAATAGGCCACTGAGATAACAATATGAGGTATCACAGAGGTATTTTGGTCACATAATCCGGAATTTGATCAGACCCGGATCCGGATTCTCTTATCCGGATCATTGCCAATATCTTGGAATCCGCTTGCACCGCAAGTTCCTTTGTTGTGTTTAAATTCGAGCAAAACCGAATCCGTAGTTTTTGTGATACCCCTGTAGTTGCAAGAAAGGCGGTATCGTAAGACACTGTGCTTTTCTTGTGTACTTTCATAAAGTAAATAAGTTTAAGTGATATATTATCCGCAAGCAGGATGAATTGTGATCTTGTTTAGCCTGTACTGGTAATAAGGACGTTCGCTGATACGCACATGGATCAATAGGTATGACAAATGTGATGGCTATTAGCTACATAACTGGAGACCTGCGTAGTCTATCTGTATCATACTTACAAATACTCAATCACGTTGTTGTGTGTTATTATACCCCCAATGATTTAATTACATTTGCTTAGTTTTCGCCCAAGCGTCTGCCGATTGCATCTGGACTGCACATCACATCATTGAGCGACAATGTCTAGATGGCAGATAATGTACAATGTATCCTATGAATCAATGAACTCGTAAAGAGGCGTTATGTCTCACGGTCCATCCCCTTAATAATTCTATCTAGCTTAGATGTATAACTTCATCATAGAAACAAGATTTTGACTTTTGCTCCTGTCAACTTTGGAGGTAGTTATGGCCACGCACGTACGCACGTACGCACGCACGCACACACGCACACACCCTGCTATAGGCACTACATGTCACACGGGATGTGGTCTACTAGGTCCGCTAACAATCAATATCCAGAACTGACTATTGTGCGTGTCTACAGTTATTACGACGGGCGTTGCTTTACGCCTATTTAACGCCTTTATGATGCACTAGGCCTTGAAGTCCAACTAGTAGACAGTCTGAGTCTGTCAGCTAGGTATTTGGGCATAATCATCGACAAGGCCATGGACATAGATGCACAAGGTCGATCTGTATGCAAATTAGCAAATTACCATCTACAAAATATTAACTCTATACGAAATGTTTTAACAGACAAGACCACAGAGACGCTCATCCATGCTTTTATCCATCCACGATTAGATAACGGTAATTGTCGTCTATATATGGACAAACTGCAGAATGTTCAAAATGCTGCAGCTCGAGGTTTAGTGAAGATCATGAAACGAGACCATATAGCACCTGTCTTGACGATCTCCACTGGCTATCAGTCAGTCAAAGAATAGAGTTCAACATTTTCCTTCTAACATAGAAATGCCTGCACGACGAAGCTCCCGAATACCTGAAAGATCTCCTCGTGACCTATAAACCTCAACGTACACTTCGCTCCACAAACCAACACTTACTTCATATCCCACCATCCAATTTTCGTTCCCGTGGCGACAGAGAATTTAATGTTGCTGCTTAAGATTTCTGGAACAGACTACCACCGAACATTAAGATCAGCAGCTCACAGAATGAATCCAAGGAAAAGTTTAAGACACATCTGTTCATCAGTGCCTTTGAAAATTAATGTACTGACAAATGGCGCTATGTAAAGGTTGTATTGTATTGTATTGCGGCATACAATTATTTCTTCATTTAGCCCCTGTGGTAAACATAGTTTTTGGCCTGTCACGTCCATTCTGAGATCACCAGGTCACTGGCGCAACACTATGATGAATTGGGAATGCTGCGTGTGTGTGGTTCCGGTGTCAACTCTGCGGGCTACGTGCTCATTAAATACTGTTTCTGGTTCAGCATCATGAATCAAGCATCAGAAGACCTGTCAGTTATGTTACCTACAAGAAGCGGAAGCTTCTATCGATATTGTGCCAGATCAAAAGGTGCAGCGCCCAGAGTATTTTACTCAATTCAGTGAAAATAACGAGGTAGCTGTGTAGGCGGTTATTGATGCATCTCTAGTTCTCATCGCCTCTGAATAGAGGCGTGTACGGGTGCTAGTATAGGAGTCATGTCACAACCTCTAAAAATTGATATGCGAAGCGATATTGAATTCAACAACAAAGGTAATTTCTGCTATTATCAATAATAACGTCCAATAAATCACCAGCATTGTAGCAAACTGTTCTTTTGTCACGTGCTGTCATCCATAATATTGATTATCTTATCGGATTAATCAGCAGCAGCTTGTGATTATTTAAGGGAAATGTATCGCACAGATCTTAAACAAGACCTCTTTAAGCAGTCACATAATGAATGAATCCGATCCTTAACTCAGGTATATGACGTCGTATTCATTTACGTTACGTGTAGGCTGACTTCGCAATCAAATTGCATAATGTACAGCATATCTAGCTCCGTCGTGAACAGTTCGTCAAGTGTACGAATTGTGTGACTTTGATTGTTGTACTATTTAATATACATTCAGTTCAATATTTTGCAACTAATTCGTAGGCGGCAACAACATTCAGTTAAATTAGTTTCAATACAGTCAAAAGCGTATCCTGTTTTTAGTTACGTTTGTGAGTCCATGTGATCCTAACGCTGTAGTGCTGATTGATTTAGTCCTCGACACGAGCCCGTCTGCGGGAACCAAATCTGCTGGCGTTACACATTGAATTCCACCCATTGCACGAAATGTTCTATGACCATTCAAGGGTGTTACATTGTAATCAGCAGTGCCAAATACAAACTGGATGTAGGCGCGCCCATCTACTGAAACTGGTGCATGCATTGTGACTGATGCTTTTAACTGTGTTGCTTCCTAGTATGATGCGCAAAATCCAAGGTTTGATAAATGTCAATTAGCAGTCTTGAGCCACACTTCTCGTGTAGATGGATGCTGAGACCCATATGCAGTAGAGATATGAAAAACCGTGGACGAGCTGCAGCAATGATGGTATAGGTTAGTAACTTCCGCCCATGCTTCATAATGTCGCTATCACGTTTTCCAGGTTTTCAAATTCCGCCAATTAGCAGACGAATTGTATTGGAGACAAGTCCACTGTTTCTCGAGCGCATTTGTTCCGGTGAAGGCACAGGCAATAGACATGGGAGCGAATTGTGAAATTCCTGCCGAATGAGCTGTTTCGATCACACGTTTAACCTCGCTCGCCATATTTTACTTATGGTCATTATATCATTTGCCTGTCAGATTTTATTCATATACCCTGAAAAGCACACATGCCCCCTCTTTCCCAATACTTCAGTTATTGTGATAAAGTCACCATAGTGTTCTTTGAGTTTCCCTTTCAGGTGCGAGTTACTATTGGGAAACTCGGTTGGCGCCAACCTACTCATAGTGGGCATC